>PVHP010011348.1:7134-45502 GCA_004024765.1 Zapus hudsonius | reverse complement strand
GGTGTGGTGACACAAACCTGAAGTCCCAGCATTGGGGGGGGGGGTAGTTATACCTTCAGTTGGAGGCAAGTCTGGGCTACAATGTAAGATTTATCTAAAAAAGGGGGGGAGGAAGAAGAGGAAGAAGAGGAGGAGGAAGAAGAAAAAAGAAAAGAAAGAGAGAAGCCAGGGATGGTGGCACATGCCTTTAATCCCAGCACTTGGGAGGCAGAGGTAGGAGGATCACCTGAGTTTGAGGCCACACTGAGACTACATAGTGAATTCCAGGTCAACCTGGGCTAGAGTGAGACCCTATCTCGAAAAACCAAAAGAGAGAAAGAGAGAGAGAGAGAGAGAGAGAGAGAGAGAGAGAGAGAGAGAGAGAGAGGGAGGAAGAGGGAGAGAGAAAGAAGGTAGGAAGAAAGGAAAGGGAGGGAAGGAGAAAGGAAGAAAGTGAAGAAGAAAGGGAGGAAAGAATTAAAGGAAGGAAGAAGAAAGAAGAAACTTAAGGGAGATACCTGAGAGACCTAAGGGACCGGGATAAACTTTCAGGAACATGGTTAGAGAATTCCCAGAAATGGGCATTGTCTAAAAGATCACTTGGGAAGAAGCCAGCATAAGTAACACAGGTCTTGCAAGGCTAGCTTTGCTACTTCTAAGGGAAGTAAGTCTTCAGGAGTCAATTCTTAAAGAGCAAATCAAATCCTACATTTATCATCCTCAAGCTTGGTCATTTTGCTTTATGCACTGCAAAGGCAAAGATCAAGAGAGTCTTGTCTCATGGCCAATACCCCAGCTGTGGAAACAGTGTGATGTGTCAGCCTGCTCTCTGAGTGGCTGCTCAACTGCCCAGGCTCTCTAAGTACTCCTAGCACCCTCTAACCAGGGAGGGACCAGTTAACCAAAAAACACTGGTAAAAGAGAGATTTTTTTTTTTTTTTTGCTTAAAAAAAATTAAACCAGGGAGATGGCTCCGCAGTTAAAGGTACTTGCTTGCAAAGCTTGATGGCCCAGGTTTGATTCTCCAGTACCCACATAAAGTGGCACATGCATCTGGAGTTCATTTACAGTGGCAGGTGGCCCTGGTGTATCCATTCAATCTAATTAATCAATTAAACTAATACACAAGACACAAATTATGTATTAATGGAGTACTGTGGAGTAAAAGCACAGAGTTATTTTTATTGACCCTCACACCGCCTAATGTGTGCCTGCTAGTCTCAGATTCAGGGCCAAGTGCTGTCTTTGGAGTCTAAGCGCATGACCAGAGCTTGATGATGCCCTCTCTTCTCTAAGTTCTGCTGGGAGCCAGGAACTCCTTCCATTCCAGCTTCAACTTCCTGAAGGTAGGAGAACTTAGGGTGCATGATTCCACTGCAGAACGCTTTGTTTAATTCTATAATCCACTCCAATCCATCTTCTTATGCCTAAGTAGCAATTTTTAAATTTTTTTCTGTTTTTCAAGTAGGGTCTCACTATAGCCCAGGCAGACCGGGAAGTTACTACATAGTGTCCCAGGCTGGCCTCGAACTCATGGCAATCCCCCATCTCTGCCTCCCGAGTGATGGGATTAAAGGTGTGTGCCACCTCAACCGGCTCTCAATATCAATTTTTAAAAGCCACCTGCCTTTATGAGTCTTCCTGGAGCACATCTTAATTTCATAAAAACAACTATCTTTTCACAGTGGTGTTTCATCAGTTTTATATTAACCAAGCAGTCAAACAGTTGCCAGGGGTCTGAGGTAACAGACTGGTAAGCAAACACAACTGGCTGTTGGTGGGGAGCAGTGAGGGTACCGTGTCCTAGGGTGCATGTTTTACCAAGAAAGAGACAAGTGCTGCCAATTTAGTACAGAAGGGAAGTGGATGCCTGTCAGATTCTGTTGCCATTTTATAAGGAAATGGTTTGGCAATCCTAACAACCAAATCTTACACAACAGAAGACAAATTCCTCCACTAGGGAAAAAAATGAGCAAAATCCATAAATAAGCAAGTCACAGGAAACTAAAATCCCCATTCAACACAGAAAGTATGTGAACCCTTTCTAATAATCCTTCACGTGAGCTGACCCTTCTCTTGCCCTGGGCATTGAGGGGCAGGGGTGCCAAGGGCACTGATACAATGCCAGCAGTGGGGTATAAACTGGCAATATTTAGGAGGGCACGTGGAGTCCAAACCAAGTCTTGAAAGAATGTCTTCTTTTTTATATAATTTATTTATTCATTTTCAAGCAGAGAGAGAGAGAGAGAGAGAGAGAGAGAGAGAGAGAGAGAGAGAGAGAGAGGGAGAGAGCGCACCAGGGCCACCACCTTGTGGGTCTGGCTTATGTGGGTCCTGGGGAATTGAACCCAGGGCCTTAGGCACTAGAGGCAAGTGCCTTAACCGCTGAGCCATCTCTCCAGCCCAAGAATGTCTTCTTGATTTACCCTAAAGAGATGCATACCATGAATTCTATCCACTGACTTCATCAATACTTATCAATATAAAATTTGTTTTTGCTCCATTCAAAAAACAGGACAGAGCTGGAGAGATGGCCTATTGGTTAAGGTGTTTGTCTGCAAAGCAGAAGAACCAGAGTTCGACTCCCCCGTGCCCACATAAAACCAGATGTACAAGGTGGCACATGTGTCTGGAGTTCCTTTCAGTGGCTGGAGACCCTGGCATGCCCATTTTCTTTCTCTCTGTGTATCTCTCTCTCTCGCTCTCTTTTGAATAAATATATTTAAATTCTTAAAAATAGGACATATTCAAAAAGCCACTCAAAATATATTTGGTCAGAGTTGAGGTTATAGCTAGCTCAGTGATCAGCCCAATTAGCAAGGCACTTTTGGGACCAGCTCTAACACTTAGGAAAATACTCATAATCATGTTAAGTGTCTACATTACATCCTAGCATATATAGCATTATCCCAATTTTATAAAAATTGAAAAAAGATCAGAAGAAATTAACCAAAATGTGAATAGAAGTTAACATGTGTATACGGGTGTGGGGTAAGATAACAGTATTTTCAATTTTCCTCATAGTTTTCTGTATTATGGCTGGCTTATTACACAGAATGCATTTTTTTATTTTTATTTTTTGGTTTTTCGAGGTAGGGTCTCGCTCTAGTCCAGGCTGACCTGGAATTCACTATGTAGTCTCAGGGTGGCCTTGAACTCATGGCAATCCTCCTACCTCTGCCTCTCAAGTGCTGGGATTAAAGGTGTGCACCACCATGCCCGGCTCGGAATGCATTATTTATAATCGGAACACAATGACAACTCTAGAATAACTTACTAACAGAAGACAAGGGAGACTAACAGAACTGATAATTTACCACGAGAAGGCTCTGGGGAGGGCACCTCCCCCTGTTGTCCTGAAAGAGCATTTGTGCATTTCCCTGGGCCCTTCAAGCCCAGGCCAGAAGCACACAGCTCTGGCAGGCTGGGCCCACACAGGAAATTAAACCCAAGTCATGAAGACAGAAATGCTTTTCTTCTAAAGCGCCATTTGACCTCTCCTATCAAACATTCTGTTGCATCTGGATTTGATCAAAGTTACATAATCAGGAGAAGTGGCCTGGGAAGCACCTGGAGAGAGCGAGATGACCTTGGCCTGAAGTGCTTCAAGGGCCTGGTGCTAACCCAAGACCCTCACTGCCATCGGCTCCATCCTCCTCTAAGGCTTGCTCTGTCCTGCTCATCCTGTCCGTTGGGAAGTATTGCTCATATGCCTCTGGATGGAGACACAGAGTGAGCTGCAGTCCAACACCAAAACCTTCCAGCCAATTCCCAGCCTGGGCTGATGTCAAAACTGACTCACAGCCTGTCAGTGCCAAGTTACTTTCTTCATCTCATAGTGAACTATGCTAGTCAACCTGAAAAGTGATCAGAGCTTCCAGGGCCAAAGTTGCAGAATGTACTCAAATCTTTCTTGCTTAAGACATGAACTTTTTGCCAGTCTCACTGTCAGGAAGTCATACCCAGTTCCCCCAAAGCCCAAAGGCTTTATTCAAAAAAGATTTCTTTTGTTTGTTTGTTTGTTTTTTGTTTTGTTTTTCAAGGTAGGGTCTCCCTCTAGCCCAGGCTGACCAGTCTCAGGGTGGCCTCGAACTCACAATGATGATCCTCCTACCTCTGCCTCCCGAGTACTGGGATTAAAAGCATGTGCGGGGCTGGAGAGATGGCTCAGAGGTTGCACTTGCCTCTAGTGTCTAAGGCCCTGGGTTCAATTCCCCAGTACTCACATAAGCCAGGCCCACAAGGTGATGGCCCTGGTGCGTTCTCTCTCTCTCTCTCTCTCTCTCTCTCTCTCTCTCTCTCCCTCCCTCCCTCCCTCTATTTCTCTGCTTGAAAATGAATAAAATATTTTTTTAAATTAAGGAAAGGAAAACGAACTAGACTGTTAACAATTAAAAAAAAAAAAAAAAAAGGCATGTGCCACCATGCCTGGCTTGATGCCTTCTTTTAAAGAAGTCCTTTCTCTGTTCTCCCAGCACATCTTTTGGCTATGGTTTGTCTTTGGAAATAAATTTTAGCATCTGTTATTATTCTCAGTTGTTTTACTGAACCTTTTCTGCTATATCCTTTCTGACTCATATTTTAAAGATATTTAAGAATTGGATCATTAAAGATGCCTCTCACCTCATGTAAGACCGTTCTGTTCTTTTCCTGTAAGTTAACAAAGAAGTTCCCACCCACCAACATGAAACTCAGAAGTCATTAATTAGTCAGTTGAGCACCAACTCAACTGGCTGCTGGGGAATGGGTGGCATCTGAAAAATGTCCCAAACCAATACAAAGCTCCTACAGCTCCCAGTGTATCAGCTGGTTGAAAATCTGATTAAGAACCACACCACAAACTCACTGGATCTGTGCTTAATGAACTTGCTTGGACAGTATTCTAGGAAAATGGTGTGGGACTTCAAGTTCAATTTAAAGATTGCTTTATGTAAAAATAATACTTTCTCAGTTGTGTGTCACCGAAGAAAAATGTTTACAGAAGATTCTCAGATATAGATATCTGGTCTAGACTGCTGGGGGGTCACTGCTGCTAGGGATGCAAGTGCCTGGTGACTCCAGTGTGGGAGAGAGACTTCACCTCCAGAAAAAACATCCCCAGGAAGCTTCCCACCTTCCTGTTGGCATGGGTGCCCAAGGTCACGTTCCCTCTAGAGTGCAGGGCAGCCAGCTGCATCACACATTCATCACAACCCTCACCTGGGGCTTGGGAATCTCTCAGGAGGGCTGTGGAGAAGCTTGGGGCAGGGGGGAGGGGCGCAAGGGCAGGAATGATCATAGGCAAAAACATTCCCTTTTCCTGGGCTCAGTTTATGCCTTAAATCCTGTTGCTTTAGTTGAATTTCCTTGGTGGCTCCTTCAGTATTTCCTCTGGCCCAAAGCATCTCCACAACGCTGAAATCTATAAAACAGACCCTTCTGGAAGGAGAGGATTTCGTGTTTTATTTCATCCTCGGTTCCAGCTGATGAGATCATGCTCAGGCTATTCTCAAGTCATTTTCTACAGCCACATACAATGTTTCATAAAATGAGCTGAGGGGAAAAGTATTATTTCCCACACCTCAAACTTGCTGAAAGTCATTCCATCTGCATTCTACACAGTCCTTCATTTTGTAATTCATGCCTTCACTCACAGCAGCTAAAGTTATTTCAAAAAAAGTTTAACTAAACACAGCCTTTCTATTAACTTCACACCCTGAATAAAATTTTCCCAGCATCCTGAAACACTGTGCTGAGTGCTGGGGAGCAGGGGAGGAAAGGGTAGGACAGTAAAGACGCCAAGAACCATCATAGGGCCTCTGAGCCCTGGTGAACACTTCCATGGCTGGACCAGATAGCTATCTATCAGAGAAAGTCTGGTGGCTTGTTTCTTGGAGGAGTGATAGGACACAGGCAGGGGTCGAGGTTCTGAGGGTTGAACTGGGCACTGAGGAAATAAGACAGTACACAAAAGGGAAGGGGATTAACCAGGGACCCAGGCCACTCCTTGTGCTGTGCTGGAACCTTCTGGCCAATCAATGCCAGAGGCAGCTCAGAACCAAGTCTGTAATGCAGAGACTTGTAAAGCAGAAGTCATTTTGGAAAAGTCCTAAAAATATTGTTAGAAGTTTATGGTTGAGTCTCTCTTTATTTAATGCATTAAATACAGGCTTCTTTATTCTTTTTTTTCTTTGTTTTGTTTTTGTTTTTGTTTTTTCGAGGCAGGGTCTTGCTCTAGTCCAGGCTGACCTGGAATTCACTATGTAGTCTCAGGGTGGCCTTGAACTCATGGCAATCCTCCTACCTCGCCTCCCAGAGTGCTGGGATTAAAGGCGTGCACCACCACGCCCGGCCAGGCTTCCTTAACACATTAAAATAAAAGCTGCAAAGGCAACTGTTGCCCTGAGATAGTAATGAGTATTAACAGAAGATGGCTGATAGCCACTGGAAACAATCACAAGTCCTGTTGGTAACACTGCAGTTGGTTACTTATGTTCTCAAAAAAGTGAGCTTGGGACTGGAGAGATGGCTTCAGTTCAAGTCCCCTGTACCTATGTAGAGTCAGATGTACAAGGTGGCACATGCATCTGGAGTTCATTTGCAGCAGCAAGAGGCCCTGGCATGCCCATTCTCATTCTCTTTCTCTCTCTGCTTGCAAATAAATAAATAAAAAGTTTTTTTTTTTAAAGTGAGCTGGTAAATTTCAGCTAGGCTAATAAAGTAAAGTTGGCTTTTCCCAACTCCAAGGACATGAATTCTTGCCCAGACTCTAAGGATGTTGTAAGGAAACAATTCCTGCACCAAGTTATCACAGTGCTCAGTGAGGCCCCGAGACCAGCAACTGGACAAGAAAATAGTCTGAAAGAAAATCAGTGTGAACTAGTGACAAGCTCACACTATGCAACTTTCTTTTAAAGTAAGTGCCATTTCCTCTCTTTCCAATAAATTTTCTAGGTTTCTAGAGAAACCTCTTTTTAAAAAACAAAGCTGGGCTGGAGAGATATACTCAGTGGTTAAGGTGCTTGCCTACAATGCCTAAACACTCTGGGTTCGATTCCCCAGTACCCATGTAAAGCCAGCTGCACAAATTGGTGTGTGCATCCGGAGTTCGTTTGCAGTGGCTAGAGGCCCTGGTGCACCCATTCTCATTTTCTCTCTCTTCTCTGTTTGCAAATAAATAAAATATTAAAAAACAAACAAACAAAAAACAAAGCTGAGGGCTGGGGAGATGGCTCAGTGGTTAAAGGTGCTTGCTTGCAAAGCTTGGCAGTCCGTGTTCAATTCCCCAGTACCCACATAAAGCTGAGTGCACAAAGTAGTGTATTCATCTGGATAGAGTTCATTTGCAGTGGCAGGAAACCTTGGAGTGCTCATTACTCTATGTCTCAAATAAGTAAAAGTATTTAAAAACAAATAAACAAACAAAAACCAAGGGAACTAAAATAGACATCATCATCTTCCAAAACCATTGGTGCACCTGTTACTCGTGCCTGTGGCAGGATGGACCTGGGAGTCATCTCCCTCTCTCAGCACTAAGTCCCTGCTTCTGTCCTGTCCACACCACAGGAACCTCTCCTCTGACCATCTCTGCTCACACTGCCTGTGACCTAAGGGTCTCTCTCAAATGCCAGTTAGACTACTCCTTTGCTCCCTACCTCAGTGAGACAACTCCCAGCTTGGCAATGGGTGGCACTGGCAGCTAACATGGGTCTCAGAAAACGTGACACTACCTCGAAAAACCAAAAAAGAAAAAGAAAAAGGCATTGTCAGTCAAACAGCCTCGAGGAAAACTCCAAGTTCCTCCCCCTCTTGAAGCAGGTGCCCAAAGCTCTGAAGGGTGTAGATGGGGAGCTGTGCTACCAGCTACTCTCCTCTCTTTCCATTCCAGCTCCCCAGGCCCTAAGAACAACTCTCCTCCCACCGCACCTGATTGCTCCTGTCGGTGCCTTTTCCCAGCCTCAGATGTCTCCTGGCCTCCACCTCTAGTCAACATTCTCTACTGCCCCACCCAAAGGGGGTTCCTCCTTTACCCCAGGGTGCTTGATATCAGTTAATATCACCACTGTGCACTAACTGTGCATGAGCATGGGACCTGCTGGCATCCCTATGTGTACAGACAGGCCAGAGTAGAATTAAGCATTGTGACTTTTGGGGCTGGGAACAAAATCTCTTTTGGGTGGTAGGGATAAGGCATTCTCAATGACTCAGATTATCAATGAAAAAACTACTGGCTGATGTGACATTTTGGGAAAATCATCTGACACTGGAAGGCCAACTAGGCCAAGTCTAAAGGAAACCAGAATACAAAAGAAAGAAGAGCAGATGGGAAGTGAGTGCTCTCCATGCACCCGGTGGTTGGCAGCAAAAGGGGCCTTCAGACTGCTGCAAATGGCCTGTGAATTAAAAATCCTCCTGTGGTTAGTGGCTCACTGTGGACAGTTGTAGGGATTCCTGGAACCTTTCATGGAAGCATTCGGGCTCTTGTCATGCTGTCTGTCTGTTGCAAAGTGCAGGCACATGTGATTTTATGTCTACCCTGCTTTAGGATCTTGGCCATGGATAATGTTACACTGAAAACAACTCACTGTGTTCCCTGAACCTCTGTCGTTTTCCTGGTCAGGAACAGTGAGAAACTTGGATTTTAATCTCCTGCCTGTAATCTCTGCGAGTTTTATTATGTATGGGTTAACATTATCACGGTGCACTTTCTCAGTCTCCACTTAATGTTTTGCCTCATTGCGGAAGACAAGTGTGGAGTGCTCTGCCTCTGGACTGAGGGACAGAATGGTATGCTATGTGCTACAGTACACAGTGCTAGGGCTGGGGAGAAGACTTGCCCCATCCCCAAAGGAGCTTACTTCTCTGTGGTGACAACCTCAAAGAAGGGTCTTTGCCCAGCAGGGCCACCCTGGGGTCAACGCTGGAGTGCTGTGCATGCATTGCGTGTCAGCTCCTCCTGAGAGCCTGGCTGGTGTCCTGCTCTCAAGAGGCGCAGAAAGGAGCATCTTAGAGACACACAAGAAAACAAGGTTGGCCAATAATGACCATTGCTAAAGATGGGTAATATATGCAAGGGACTTCATTATTGTCTTTCTTTCACAGGTTTATAGCTTTTCATTTAAAAAGAAAGAAAAGGCTGGGTATAGTGGCTCATGCCAGTCATTACAATAGTCGGCAGGCTGAGGCAGGAGGATCACTGCAAGTTCAAGGCCAGCCTGGGCTACATGAAACTTTATCTCAAACAGAAGAAACCTAAGAAATTATTTTATAAATTGTTCTTCTGTCTTATTATGATTTACTATGAAGGAAAAGTAAAATTTTCCCAGTGTTGTGCTCCATCTTTCATTGTGCTCCATCTTTCAATCTCGTTTTACACACACACACACACATGCACACATACATGTACACACACATACATCCTTATTTTTTTGTTTCTATTTCAGATTAGTGATCACATAAGCAAGATTACGACTCAATTTCACGAGGTTCTACTTTAATTTCTCAATGTCTGAAGCTGTAGGGAGAACTAAGATGCCAACTGAGAACCAATAGGAACTTTTCTTCACAATAAGAATAGGACTAAGAGAGATGAGGAAGGGAAGATAATTTTCAGCTTAAACCCAAGAACAGGTAGTATTAACTAATGCACATGCATCGTAAAAACATGGAAACCGAGCCAGGTGAAGGCTCAAGCCTGTAATTCCAGCATCTAGCACTCAGGAGAGGGTGAGACAGGTGATCACTGGGAGTTCTAGGCCAGCTTGGGCTACAGAGTGAGTTCCAGGTCAGCCTGGGCTAGGAGACTTTGCCTCAAAACCAAAACAAAACAAAGACCTTGGAAGCAACTAATAAGAAAAAAGTACATGTGGGTCCAGCTCATTCTATCGTTTCAGCTATCAGATCACTCCACATCTGTTTACGACAGCAGCTAACGGGCACTGGCTCTTGCTCTGTGCCAGGCTCAGGGTTAAACAATTCACATGAATCTCCACATCAAGGCAGAAAGCACCATGAGCCTGATGTTGTGAGAACATAGCTGCTCAAGATTGCCTAAGAGTACAACTGGCCTGGGGTGGGGGCAGCTGGCTCCAGGACTGCCTGCCTAAGTGTAAAATCGGGGGACTTAGGAAACTGCCTGGATCTGATGGCATCTCAGAGGAACCATAGTTGATGGAAACACACCTGGCTGCTGACAGCTGTCAAAGCAGTCAGTAATGAGGCTTCTCGGGGATCTGGAATTGACTGATGGGCAGGGACAGGGAAGTCTCCCCGACTTCCAGTAAGGAAACGGAAGTGCAGACTTGTCACAGGAACTCAGGATCTCCTAACTCCAACTTCCTGAGTGAACTAGGACAGCCTCCCTTCTCCTCCCCAGGGACCTCACAGAGCGGGTATGAGAATTCAGTGAGGATGTCATGATGTGTCTAGCACCAAGTCTTGCCACATCATAAAAGCTCAAAATTTAGCAGAACCCAAGATGACAAAGGCTGGCCTGCTAGGTAGCAGAAAGCGCTGGCACAGATGTTGTTACTAAACAAGGGAAGTATGTGATGACCTCAGGAGAGTATTCTGAGAGCATGGCCTCCCCGAAGCCTGAGGCGACACCGTAGGAAGCACTGGCTCAAGGGCTCTTCAAATAAATGATGGAGTTCAACAAGAGTTCACTTCCCAGTCGGTAGTTTTGGATTCCACAACACAGAACCATCATGCCCATGCACACTATGTGCAAATACAAACGCAGGAGCCAGTACAGCACAATGAAAGAACTGGAGTCAACAGGCTCGGGCTCCTGTTCCTTTCACATCTCTAGGGGAGCTAATTCATGCTCTAAGTGGACCAAAGACTGAGTTATCGTGATGATGACCAGGTGAGAGAGCAAAACCCAATGTCATAAATGGCTGAATATACGTAAACTATTTCTAAAAGAACAGTTTTCTTGAAGAAGAAAAAAGAGTGGTTGGGTAGGGCAATGATAGGAGAGGCAACTACTTTTCATTAAATACCTTTTAGAATTTCTTTCCAAGTATTTTTATGTTCCCATAAAAATATTTAATCCAGGCTGGACAGATGGCTCAGCAGCAAAAGGCTCTTGCTTGCAAAGCCTACTTGCTTGGATTCAATTCCCCAGTACCCATGTAAAGCCAAACACACAAAGTGGCTCATACCTCTGGAGTTCATTTGTACTGGCAGGAGGCTCTGGCATGCCCATTCTCTTTCTCTGTCTGCATCTTTCTCCCTCTCTCAAGTAAATAAAAATATTTTTTTAAAAAACTTAATCCTGGGGCTGAAGAGATGGTTCAATGGTTAAGGCACTTGCTTGCAAAGCCTAAGGACCTTTGTTCAATTCCCCAGTACCCGTGTAACACCAGATGCACAAGGTGGCACATCCACCTGAAGTGTATTTGCAATGGCTAGAGGCCCTGGCACGCCCATTCTCTAGCTATGCCTGTCGTAGTCAGTCACACCTTGCTGGGATGAATCTCCAAACCAGGCACAATTTTGGGGAGGAAAGTATTTATTGAAGTAACAGACCCAGGGGAAGTTAAGGAAAAAAGCTGGCTCCCTTTTACAGAAGCAAGCAGAAAGAGAAATCCACCACCAGCACCTCAAGCAAGCAAGCACATTATAACTCACAAAAATGCAGAACTGCCAGACTGGGTTTTGGGCTTTTCTTTTGCTTATCTATCCCTAGTATTTTGCATCCAATTTGAAATACCTCAGGGCTAGACCCCAGGAGGCCAGGCCAAAGTGACACTTCCTCCAGCCAGAAAGCTGAAGACAATTCACAATTATAATAAATTCTATTGGGGGACATTTACTCAAAACTACCACAATGCTCCTCTCAAATAAATATTTAAAAGACCCTTAATCCTATTCTAAAAGTAACTGTTTTACCAGTACTAGGTTCTATTAGAGAAAGAGACTGTCATTTCAGCCATTAATTAAAGCATTTCTGAAGACAATATTTTTAAGATGCACGGTGGGTTCCATGGGAGATAAGTGGTCACAGTAGCAGGATACAGAGTGGCTAAGAATTGAGATCTCTGGGCTGAGCATTGTGGTACAAGCCTGTAATCCCTGCGACTCAGCAGACTGACGCAGAAAGATCCCAAGTTCAAGGCCTATCTGGGTTACAGTGTGAGTTCAAGGCCAGCCTGAGCAACTTAGCAAGGCTTAAGACCCTATCACAAAATAAAACAGGAAAAGGATTGGGATGGAACTCGTGGTAGAGCACTTGCTTGCATGGGTCAGTACTTAGGTTCAATCCCCAGTACTGGGGGGGGGGGGGGGGAGACAGAGGGCTCCCAGGGACCAGACAGCACAAGTTCAAATCCAAGCACCGCCACTCATCAGTTCTGTGATCACAAGTCGTCTAACCTTTTGGTGCCTCAGTTTTCTCATCTATAAGATGGAAATAAGATCTCCGTGAAAAAAGAATTTATCAGAGCCCTGAGAGTGCAGAAAGGGCCTGCACTAGGTGGCACACACCAGCTGCTGCATTAACCACTAGGTCCAGGAAGCAGGTGGCAAGCACTTTCCAACAATGGAAAACTTAGTTCTCTCGATGACCTGAGATGCCTGGGACCCTGAGTGGGTGTCAATGAACACTGACTGATTGATTTAGGATGCCAGTAAAGACAGAATGCCTGAACTACTCCAGATGTTAGCTACTGCTGTGCTCCAGAGATAAGCAGCACTTCCAGTCTTGAAGCAATGGTCCCTGAATTTGGTTTGATTCTCTCAACCAAAGAACAATGATTTCACTGACTTTCTCTAATTCGGTAAGAAGACAGAGCGACACCTCCCTGGACAAAGCTTATTGTGCAGCAGCTGGCTGGAACTCTTTCCCAGGACTTATAAGTCATTTCAAGGCTAGAATAAGACTTTTTGGAATTAATTAATTTATTTATTTTACCCAAAGAATAATTAAACCATGTAAGTATGTACTAACTTTCAGTTTGCCCCAGAAGACAAGCTGATACTGGGGTAAAACGTTCCTCCAGCTCTGCAGTCACAAAAGACCATTCATCTGAGCAGGGCAGTCGCCTGCAAACGGAGATGATAATGCCTAACACTAACTCATCACAGATGGAGGAGAATGTGCACGGGATTGAGAGCAGCTTGGAAAAGATCAGCAGCATATTCACTGAAGATGACTTTGGCTGCTCAGACACCAAATTTGGGGATGTCCTCCCTCCATGTTAGACTTTGAGTTCCCGCCATCTGCATGAGCCTTCTGGGGGATACAGGCCCTGAAGTCTCTAGAGCCGAGGGGAACCATGCACAGAGACTTCAGACTTTGCCTGTGTAGCTAGCTAGCACTTATGTCTGAGATGTGCGGGCCCCACACCTTGTCAGTGTTGGAAAGGAAAGGAAAGCAGATTAGAGTACTAATGAGGCGTTTGTTTCTCCGTAACTTCTAAAAGGAAAAACACTGAAACTTGGGGCCTATAGTAGGAATCTTTCTACTCCTACTTGAAGCACCTGAGTAGCCCCAGCACCACATCTGAGGTACACAGTCTTAGCAGGTCAATGTCATGCCCATGAAAAAGTCTGCCAATGTCCCTCCACGCAGTTTCTCATGGTGTCATCTATGACACCAAACACTAAAGGAATCAACAGAACTGGAGGAACTGGTGCAAAGTACACAAAAGTAACGGCTCCTGACTCTAAGCTTGTGGAAGGAAGCGACATGACCGCCATCCTCCTCCCAGGACTATACTTCTGAAAGTGCCATGAAGTTTTTTTTTCTTCTAAGAATTCTTAAGGCTTTTACTTCGTGGTCTGCAGAAAGACTGGGGTGGCGTGGGGGAGGGGAGAGAGTCTGTCTCCATAAATGGTAGAGCCCGTTCCCTTTGTCACTCAATGGAAGCCCTGCGTTTTCACAAACAGGATGGACCTTTCTGACACGCCAACCCCAATCATCGGCGCAAAGTCCACAACGTGGGCTCACAAGGCCACCGGCCTGCGGCCCGGGCTTTCTCCAACCTTCGCGGCCGGAGCCGCGCTCGAGGCCGGGAGCGGGGCCCCGCGGGCCGGGCTTACCTTCCAGGTAGCAGCTGGAGGACGATGACAGCCCCTTCTTGGATTTGCAGCCCACCAGCTTCAAGCAGATCTCCAACATGGTCCCGGCGCCCCGCCGGCCGCCCCCCGGGCCTCGGGCCCCGGCAGGCCGCGCTCTCCGCCGCCCCGCGTCCCCGCCGGCCGCCCGCCCGGACGCGCGAGTTAACAAAGGCCGAGCCGGCGCCGCCAGCCGCCCGCCCCGCCCCGCCCCGGCCCGGCCCGGCCCGCCTTAACCCCCTCCTGGCCGCCGGCCGAGCCGCCCGCCCGGAGCCAATGGGAGCGGGCTGCTGCTGCTCACCCGCCGATCTCGCCCGGTGCGGCCCGCTCCCATCTCTGCAAATTCCTCTAGAATTACAATTCTGGCCTCATTTCTGTTCAGGGAGTGGACTGTGATTAAGGCTAAGGGCAGTGGGTGTCTGGGGGAGACTTGGAACCCACGGGACAACCTCACAGAAGGGAAACACAACGATCAAATGTGAGTTTCAGCGAGGGGAATCTGATCTCCACCATGAGCATTCTTCGCGGGCAGGGACCGCAGCCCTTCCTGACCTCATGGTGAGTGCCATGGGGAACTCCATTTCAGACCCGGCCTGGTGGTGCACGCGTTTGATCCCAGCACTGGAGAGGCACAGGTAAAGAGGATTACCATGAGTTCAAGGCCAGTTTGGGCCAGAGAGAGACCCTATTTTGAGAAAGAATAAAAGAAAGAGAGAGAGAGAGAGAGAGAGAGAGAGAGAGAGAGAGAGAGAGAGAGAGAGAGAGAGAGGAAGGAAGGAAGGAAGGAAGGAAGGAAGGAAGGAAGGAAGGAAGGAAGGAAGGAAGGAAGGAAGGATCAACTAGGCTCCAATGACAACAGGAAAGTAAACATAAACAGTGTCATAACTAAACTGTAACAGGGAGAAAGCTTTAGTTGACATATTCTAGAACATGAATAACCTGAGAGGGATTGAGATCTTCCCACGTTCCAACCCTTGTGAGATCCACACAATAATCCTTTGAGTAAAATCAAGTCTAGACTCAGAACAGTGATGTCTGCCAAGCTTGGAGGGTCAGACTCCTGAACAGTAGGCTAGGCAGCCCCTTCCCACCTAGATTTTGCCTTCCAAGTAGAGTAGAGCACTGGGTGGCTGTATCTTTGATAACTTGATGAAAGTCTTGGTTAGGAGATTTTGGCTCCTTGCTACCCATCCTTATGATGCTAAAGGCTGGGGTGTCTTCAGAGCACCAGGGACAAGGAAGGAACAAGACCTTTGCTTAAACTTGATGTGGCTAGTGTGTGTGACAGAGGTGCTCAGCTGGGATGTCATTAACTTTTCCTTCAGTGTCCTGTGGAATTCTGATCCACTGTGAAATGGATTTGTACTGCAATTAGTGGACCAGCCAGTGTCTGGTACCAAAGCATGCCTCACGAGCACCCAAGGTGGCCACTTCAGGCCCTCCTCTATTCCCATCATTTGGGGACCCCCAGGTGAAAATCCAGGGACTCTGGAAACTTTCCAGATTCAGGGAGACCCTGTCTTTCCTCAAGAGAGCCTGCATATGACTGGTAACTAGTGTTGTCTTGAACCTTTCAACCTCCACATGGATTGCCAAAAATAACACTCAAAAGGGTGCCAACAACACAGACCAGCTAAAAAATATAATATCTGTCTGTTCGGCTGCCATTGTGGGAAGTTCAAGGGTCTTAGATCAGACTATAATAAAGTCTGTCATTATATAGCATTTTGGATTAAAGGGTTATATTCAGATGGGCAGGTTAATGCCAAGAATTACACATTAATAGGCATTTTTGAAATTCTAACCATATCCTTGAATACTATCCATTAATCCAAGTCCAGATATTCATTCCCACGTGCTATACTTTAGACTATCAGTTTATTTTTGAAAGCTAATGAGTATTACTAATACTCTTGTGTCTACAATGACCTTATCCTCCTAAAATGAGTATTGCTTATAAACTGTGTCCACATCTCTTAGAATTCAGGTCTGAAACTGCACCAATGGGTCTGGCTACGTGCTCTGTATTAGTGGCCATGAACACTGGACACCACCAACCACATTGAACCGGGACTTTTCTTTCCACATATAACTTTTGTAAGATAGGAAAAGCACTATGTCAAGCAAATAAAGGGGAAAGGAAAGAAAGGGAAAGAGGGGTTCCTCTAGTCCACCTAAAGCCTAAAATAGAAAAGAAAAAGTGAAAAGGAAAACAAGAGGGAAGGCAGAATCTCCAAGGACTGGATGTGTTTGCTGTGCTGAATTCCATTTGAGAAATAAACTGACTCTTTTTTTTCTTTTCTTTGTCTTTATTATCCACAATCACAAACATTGTAGAATGAACTGACTCTTAATGTGACCTGATCTGTGTAAAGCCTCACTGCAGCCCTATGAAGCCTGTGCAGTTGAACTGCCCTCCACAGCCAGGAGACCTATCTCAGGGCAACAATCCGTACAGGTCAGAGCAGCAAGATGGAAGGGCCTTGAATGTTCTAAACACAATGGCAAGTTAAGTGAAAATGAATACTATAAACATCACCAGAGCATGAAAGAAAAATTAAGAACTTGGGGCTGGGGAGCTAGCACACCAGTTAAAGGGACTTGCCTGCAAAGCCTTCTGGCATCAATGGAAAGTTTAGATGCACAAAGCGGCGTATGCATCTGGAGTTTGTCTACTGTAGTAAGAGATACTAGTGTGCTCATATTCTCTCTCCCTCTCTTGGCTTGCGAATAAACAAAATTATTTTTAAAAATCAATAACTATTAGGGAAATATGTGTTAAAATAATTCGAAGAATTAGAGATATTTAAGAGTAGTTTTTAAATAGGGCTGGGGAAGCCAGCCATGGTGGCACCTTTAATCCCAGCACTCAGGAGGCAGAGGTAGGAGGATCCTTCTGAGTTCGAGGAGGCCAGCATGGGACTACAGAGAGTTCATTCAGCCTGGTCTAGAGAGAAACCCTAACACACACACACACACACACACACACACACACACACACACACACACACAGAGAGAGAGAGAGCTGGGGAAATGACTCAGTGGTTAAAGGCACTTGTTACCGAGCCTATTGGCTCAGGTTCAATTCCCCAGCACCCACATAGAGCCAGATGTACTAGGTGGTTGCATGTGTCTGGAGTTTGCAGCTAGTAAGAGGTTCCAGAGTACCCATATTCTCTCTCTCATGCAAATAAGTTATATACACACATATAGAGAGATGTATAGAGAGAATAGTTTTCAAATATATTTAAGAAAGGGAGCAAAAGAAGTATGTCACTAGAGCGTGGGACCTGATCACTGTTTCTACAATGCTTCTAGAAGTGTGGTCCATAGGCGCTCTATTGTAAATAACCCAGCATGCCTGTTCTGATGCCTGATTCTAGCCCTACAGCATCAGAAGGTGTGGAGTCAACTGTCTGAAGTTCCCCAGAGGATCACACCTTGAGTATGGAAGATTTAAGTTAGAGGAAAAGGTTTTTCCTTTTTACCGGGAGTAAGACAAACAGGAATGCCTACATTTTAGAAACCTAAAATTGACTCATTTGAAACAATTTCTTAATTTTAAAAAATGTGTAACTTTTGAACACATTAACAAGAGTTTTCTTCTCTAACAATTTGAAGAGATTGAATTTTTTTAAACTTGGAATTCAGTCCTCTTTGCCCACCCAGCCCCCTTCAAATGGGGCAGGCACCACAACAGTAGACCAGGAAAGAGGAGGCACAATTCAGGGTATGGAAGCTCTACTCCCCTCAGTGAGACTGGGGGGGTAGAAAGGAGGCAGGTGACCCACTAAATGTTGTAACTCATTATGGACAATAAAGAAAAAAAAAAAAAGAAAAGAAAGGAGGCAGGTGAATCTGACGTGAGGCCTGGCTGGGATCCCCAAGACCAGAAGACCTCAGTTCTGGCTGATCCCCTTACCATACCTAACCCAGCCAGTGACTCCAGGAACAAGCTCAGGAACAGTGTGTCCCCTCATTCCAAAAGCCTGATGGTTTCTCTAGCGATATGGATCCTGCATGCACCCAACTAAAGGGCGAGATGGCTTAAATGATTATTACATCAATGGCATTTTAGCTACTGTATCTGGACACAGAGGCGTCCTGTTATATTTCAAAACCTTTCAATCAGATACAGGACCATTTGTTGGGCATAGATCAGCAAGACCTGGTGGCTGTGGCTGGGTCAAGTGTAGGAGAGACCACGTAAGCCTAGCTGCACCTCAGACCAGCGTTGGCTGTGGTGGCCTCACCTCCAACACCAGGTATGGTGGTAAAGAGCAGGCCACGGGCAGGGGGATAATTAGGTGAACTGTGACCATGACAGCTTGTGTTCCTGCCTGGGAGTGACTGATATGTAAGAAGGACTTCAAAAGCAGTCTGGAGGATGCCCAATGCACAAAAGTCAGCAGCACATCCTTGAAGGGAAGGAAACACTGGCTGTAGGTTAGGGTGGCAACGCAGTTTCAGACATCACTTTCACCTTTCATCTTGACACTGGCAACTGCTCCGCAGCTTTGTGGCAAGATACTATCTTCATACCACACATTTCATGGGCCTCTTCCTGGAGAGCACTGAGAGACATTGGTCCTGCTGGTGACACCTGACACCTCTGGTCCCTTGGGATATCCAGGGCTGTTATTCTCAGTTGGAGGCCAAATATGAACCACCCAAGAGCAAATCCACTTTCTGAAAAATCTCATTATTACTTTAGAGGTGAAAGCAGAAGGATCAGAAATTCAAGATCAGTCTCAGCTCTATAGCAAGTCTGATGATAGGGTACATGAGACATTGTTTTAAAAAAAACAAAACCAAGGGCTGGGGCTATAGCTTGTTGGTTAAAGGTGCTTGTTTGCAAGCCTGCAGATCCAAATTCAATCCTCCTCAGTGGCCACATAAAGCCAGGCACAAAGTGGCACCCATGTCTGTAATCCCATTATACCTGTGGCAATGGGAGGTGGGACTAGGAGACTCCCAAAGCTCTCAAGCACTTGAAAGAACCTACACATCTAAAGTTGACCTCTGACCTTGACACACTGGGCCACGGAGTACATACACAAATAGATACCCAGGCTGGGAGTGGTGGTGCACACCTTTAATCCCAGCACTCGGGAGGCAGAGGTAGGAGGATCTCTGTAAATTTGAGGCTAGCATAGAGTGACACCCTACCTTGTAAAACCAAACAACAAACAAACGAACGAAAACAAACACCAAATATATACCCAATTAAATTATTAATTTTTAAAAAAAATATTATGTATTTGTGAGGAGAGAGAGTGTGTGAGTACATTAGAGTATGGGTGTGCCAGGGCCTCCTGCCATTGCAAACAAACTCCAGAGGCACACAAGGCTTTGTGCATGTAGTTTTACATAGGTACTGGGGAATTAAACCCAGGATGACAGGCTTTGCAACTAAGTCCCTTTAACCACTGATCTATTTCCCTAACCCAAATTTTTATTTTTTTTAATTTTTAAAATATTTTATTTTACTTTGCAAGGAGAGAGGGGGAATGGGCATACCAGGGCCTCTAGTTACTATAAACGGACTCCTGATGCATTTGTCACTTTATTCATCTGGCTTTACGTGGGTTCTGGGGAACCTGGGTCATTAGGCTTTGCAGGCAAGCATCTTAACAGCTGACCATCTCTCCAGCCCCCAATTTTTTATTTATTCATTTTCAAGCAGAGAGATACAGGAGATAGATGATGAGAGAGAAAGAGAGAGAGAGAGAGAGAGAGAGAGAGAGAGAGAGAGAGAGAGAGCACCAAGGCCACCACTTTGTGGATCTGGCCTATGTGGGTACTGGGGAATTGAACCGGGGGCCTCAGGCACTGGAGACAAGTGCCTTAACCGCTTAGCCATATCTCCAGCCCAGCTCCCAATTTAAAAAAAAATATTTTATTTATTCATTTTCAAGCAGAGAGAGAGAGAGAGAGAGAACACCAGGGTCACCACCTAATGGGTCTGGCTTATGTGAGTACTGGGGAATTGAACCAAGAGCCTTAGGCACTGGAGGCAAGTGCCTTAACCGCTGAGCCATCTCTCCAGCCACAGCCCCCAATTTTTATTTTTTAATATTTATTTTATTTATATTTGCAAGGAGAGAGACAGGATGGGCACAGCAGTGCCTCCAGCCACTACAAACAAACTCCAGTTTCACATGCCACTTTGTGCATCTGGCTTTATGTGGGTGCTGGGGGAATTGAACCCAGGTCATTAGGCTTTGCAGGCAAGTGCCTTAACTGAGCCATCTCTCTAGTCCCCAATTTTTAATCAAAGTAACATTCACACTTGGTTAAAAATCAAACAGTATGGGCCGGGTGTGGTGTTTCAATACATACACATATGTGCAAATAAGTATTCTTGTTGTTGCCATTACTATTGTTTAATTCTCTTTTTCTGGAATTCCTACCAGATGGATATTGAAGCCCTGGGAGGGAGCTTCCAATTTTGTTACTGTTCTCTCTTATTTTCCACAACTTCATCTTTATGTTCTATATTCCAAGGTAAACTACTTTCCAAATGTTCTGTTAAATTTTAAATTTTGGCCATTATTATTTATATTAGTAAAGAATTGATTCTTAGGGACTCAAGGCTAGCCTCAGCCACATATAGAGCTTAAGGACAGCCTTGGCTACATAAACCTGTTTCAGAAGGCTGGGGAGAAGGCTCAGTGGTTAAAAGCACTTGCTTCCAAAGCCTGCTGACCTGGGTTCAATTCCCCTGCCACCCATGTGGCAGATAAGGCATTTGTTTGCAGTAGCAAGAGACCCTGGCACATACATGCACACATACACATATGTGCAAATAAGTAATTTTTTAAAGACCCTGTTTTTAAAAACAAGAGCTGGGTCAGCAGTTAAAGATACTTGGTTATAGGGGCTAGAGAGATGACTCAGAGGTTAAGGCTTGACTGCAAAGCCTAATGACCATGGGTCAATTTCCCAGTACTCATGTAAGGCCAGAAGCACAAAGTGGCACATGCATCTAGAATTCATCAACAGTGGCAAGAGGCCCTGGCACGCCTGTTCTCTCTGCTTTTAAATAATAAAGTGGAAATATTTTTTTAAAAAACAACTGATTCTTATTGTTACTGATTTGAATAGCATTATGTTATTTCTCTCCAAGGACTGCAAAGAACAGTTCTTTTGAACTCCATGTGCTTCCTGCCTCGTCATTCTTTCCTCTCTTCCTAGTTTTTGTGTATTTATTACTGGGATGTTGAAGATGCCTCCAGTGCTCAAGGAAACTTGGCTATCCATTCAGTATTTGTAAGGAAATTAAAAGATGAGTGAAGCCAGGAGTGATGGCACACCTTTTATCCAGCACTCGGGAGGCAGAGGTAGGAGGATCACCATGAGTTTAAGGCCAGCCTGGGACTGCAGCCTGGGCTACAGTGAGGCCCTACCTTGAAAAAACCAAAACAACAAAAGATGAGTGAAGTGCTGTGTGCAGAAGGGGCACGACGGTGCCTACAAGTTTCGATGGAGATGGTGAGCTGCCTTCTCATCAAGACAAACCCTACATACTGGCATCTGGGAGGCAATTCACTTCACTAGGGCTATTCTATTTTTTCTCCCCAGGTAAAAAGTACTTTAATCTCTTCTCTGGGGGTAGCAGGAAATAGAAGAGAGGTAGAGAATCTACCTATTCAGAATCACACTCACACACACACCCCAGAGTCCACTATTCTTAGCTGGCTTACCTGGACCCGGGGAACTTTACAGTGGCCACTTGCCTACAGAGCTGTGGAGCTGTTTGTGAGTACTCTGGAGGTCCCTGGTATAGCCTCTCATTCCCTCGCCGCCATCACTCAGCTAGATTCCCTACTCTTCAGTGGTCTCTGACTCCTGACTTGACTGGTTCCCAGTAGCACACTGCTTGCATCTCAGGAGCTCTCAACAGTTAGGCTGTGGCAACACCACTACCACCCCACCATCCTACTAGGTCTGCTTATGCTCTTAGCTGTCTCCCATCACCGTTGTTACCACCCCTGTCTTCTTTGAGCTCCCCTGTCATCATGCCTCTCACTTTGAGCCTGGCATGGTGGCTCACACTTGCGATCCCAGTACTCAGTAGGCTGAGTCAGGGGGACTAGAGACAGATGCAGGTCTATCTGTAATCATTTCTATTCACAAATGAGTTTGCCCTTACACCTGAAGCAGACATGCTCAACAGCCTGTGTTAAGTCACAGCAGGGTCCTGGCAGAGCCAAGAATGGAATCTACATCGCCAAATTCCTTTGTTAGGTTTTCCGGATTGTGACATCTACTTGATACCATAATTCACAAAGACATAGGGGTTGGGGAGATGTCTCAGTGGTTAAAGATGCTTGCCTTCTGGCCCAGGTCCAATTTTCCAGCACCCACAGAAAGCCAGATGTGTAAAATAGTGCATGCATCTGAAGTTTGTTTGCAGTGTCCAGAGGCTGGTGTATCCTTTCTCTCTCTGCTTGAAAATAAATAAAAACATTAAAAAAGAAAAGAAAGACAAGAATTCAGAAGGATACCAGGCTAAAGGGTATTTTAAGTGCTTAGCAATGAACAGGCCTCAAATTTTAGCTTTGCTGACTGCAAAGAACCATAAGCCTCCAAATCCCCAAATCAAGTTACAACCCTCTACCTTAAGGGTTAATTGAAGACAAATATTATTAAACAAAATACTTTGGAACACTTTTATCAAACTATAAGTTCTTGATTTTATATGTCTTCATAGAATATCTTTGTTCTTTAAAATGGTAAACTTGTACAGTGAGTTCCAAATAATTTTATTTTAATTTACTGAAAGTCTTGTTTGATTTCTCATCTGAATATTCAACAAAGGTTAAAAGGCCTATCTATGAGCTGGGTGTTGGGCAATAACCCTTTAATCACAACACTCAGGAGGCTGAGGGTGGAGGATTATGAGTTCTATGTCAGCATTACAATACTGGAGGCCATGTCTTCCCCCACCAATATAGCAATGTTGCAAAACAAAACTATAGGCTTCAAACTCTTATCTATATGATAATAAAATTTCTCCCGAGGGTGAACCCAAGCACCCACAGTGCAAAGGCAGAAATTTTCTCTACAGGTTGTTACCACATTACCATCACCCTTTGTTTAGAAAGACCAGCACTGTGCCTGGCTTATTGCACTTTTGTTGACTTTAAACTGGAAAGCCAACGGTTAATGTCTTTCCTCTCTAAGACTAGAGGAATCTGCCAAGCAGCAGAGCAAGCTGGGAGATCACATTACTTTTGGGGGTGGGGAAGAAGGCAGCTGGAGGGAGTGGAGAGAGGGCTAGGAAGAAAGAAAACAAGCTGTCTAACCCTCCCCAGAGTGTCTAACCCTCTATCCAGCAAGGAGGAGGAGGAGGCAGAGGAGTGATGTTTACCCAACTTAGCTCTGGACAGTTGAAGGTTCACAAGTACCAATGAATCCTGGTACTGGGTGCTGGCTGCCTCTGCAGCCTAGCACTGTGCCCCAGAAAGCAAGGCTTGGAACAACGAGCAGGGAGGATTTTTTTTTTCAAAGTAGGGTCTCACTCTAGCCCAGGCTGACCTGGAAGGGAGGATTTTTGTTATCAAGATTTTAGACATACCAGGGTGGATGGAACCTGAAGGTTTCTTTCCTACACTTATTGAAAATTACTTTTGTCCTCAGAGAAGCAATGGTATATAACTGAGTGACACAGCCTTCCTTCTCTTTCTTTTCCTTAAAGTGACAAACCAGGCCTACTAATCCAGGACTGCATTACAAACTGAGAAAGAAGGGTTACAGGTGACCTTGGGGAGACTGCCTGCCAAGGAGCACTGTGCTGAGAGCCAGGAAAGTGCCAGGCCTGGGCTCATGGCCCCTGGAAAGGGAAAGTACAAAATTGAGCTTGCCTACTGTGATGGTTAGGTTTTGTTGTCAACTTGATCTTTTTAATTTTCTTGGGTAGGTCTCTGAGGATGTTTACAGGAAGGCAGCCTCTCAGTAGGGGGCAGGATGTAAAGAAGCTCAAAGAAGCTAGAAGTAAACATCCTTTCCTGTGTGGGCAGTGCAGGAAGGAGATTCTAGAGACTCAGGAAGCCATTAAGTCTGGGGAAGGGTTGTAAGACCCCCACCCTAAGCATATATAAAGGGAAAGAAATTCTCTCCTTGCCCTCCTGCCTGTTCCCTGTTCTGTGTGTGTGTGGTGTAGGTGATGATGGGTTTTTCTTTCTGCTCCGACCTGTGAAAGAGGGCCAGCCTCTTTCGCTGGAACTTCCCCTCAATCTGTAGTTTCAATACTTTCTTCCCCCAAACTGTGCCTGGTTTGAAGATTCATCCCAGCGGCGTGTGGCTGACTGCGACACCTACTAAAGTCCACCTGGCAAAAGTTATTCCCTATCATCCTTCTTACCAGCTGGTATAGAAGATCTATATTCAGTACAGCAACTCCCAAAGTTGAATCTCAAAGTGATTTCCACATTCCCTAAGTACCATGCTGGCCTGCAGGCTTTCCCACATAGCTAATTAAGATTATCAGTTAGAGGTAGCAAGACCCTACCTCTAAAAACCAAAAAAAAAAAGGGGGGGGTGTTAAAAGATCTGAACTGGCATGTCACCCAGAAGAAAACAAAGGCCAATATACACATTAAAAGAAGCTCATCATCAATATTCAAGAAACAGAAACTAAAGTGACATCATGAGACCACTCTCTGGCCACCGAACAGCAACAGTGAAAACAACACACACCTTGGTGGGGAATAATGGACAGATCCTTGAAAAGTTAAGCACAGGGACTGGGAAGAGAGCTTAGCAGGTACGAGTGCTTGCTGTGCAAGCAGAAGGGCCTAAGAGGCCTGATTCACCCATATAAGCAACCGGGCATGGCCACACACACCTAAACCCCAGTTGAGTTGGGAAGGAGACTGGAGAATCGCTGGAGTTCACTGGTCAGTCAATCCAACCGGATGCAGGTTTAATGAAGAACTCTGTGTCAAAGAAATACTCAGATGAGCCACAGAGGAGGACACTTGACGCCACACACAAGTGCACAGGGCGCCGACATCTACGGACACATCTGTATATGCCACACTACACATATTACACATATATGTGTGCAAAAAAATTTATACCTCCATAAAATTGCTAATAAAAGAGTAAGAAGGAAATATGATCTATCAGTGACCCAATCTAGGTTAGTGTCACACGAAAGACAAAAGATTAGACATGCACCTCCATGCTGTGGAGACAGAGGACCAGCTCTGTGTTGTTGGCACATGGCTCGTTTAGGGCTGTTTCTAGTGAGAGCTGTGGGCTCCAAGACCATCAACACCAAACTATCCCACCAACTCTGACACTTCTCCAACACCCAATACAAGGGACTTCTGCTGAGTAACGCATCTGAGGAAGGGCTGTGCACACACAGAGATGATCAAGACAGCAGAGGTCTGGGAGGAGCACTTGAGAAGGCCAGCCCCCTGGTGCAGAGGAGCCCCAGATGCATAGACACACTCCTACCACTCCCAGGAATCATGCCATGCTTCTACCAGCACCTGCAGCCTGAACAGTGGCACGGAGTCACTAGCATCTGCACAGCCCCACCACATCCCCCACCAAGGAGGTAAGGTCTCACTATAGCCCAGGCTGACCAGGCACTCACTCTAAAGTCCCAGGCTGGCCTCGAACTTACAGCAATCCTCTTACCTTTGCTTCCCAAATGCTGTGACTAAAGGCATGTACCACCGTGCCTGTTTTTTTATTTTTACTTTAAATTTTTATTTATTTATTTGAGAGAGAGACAGACAGAATGGGTATGGCAGGGCCTCTGGCCACTCTGAATGAATTTCAGACACATGCACCACATTGTGCATCTGGCTTTACATGGATACTGAGGAACTGAACCCAGGATGGCAGGCTTTACAGCAACATCTTTAATGGCTGAGCCATCTGCCCAACTGCCTCCCACCACCACATCTTAAAAAACACAGTCCTAGAGCTGGTCGTGGTGGTGCACGCCTTTAATCCCAGCACTCGGGAGGCAGAGGTAGGAGGATTGCCATGAGTTCAAGGCCACCCTGAGAATACACAGTGAATTCCTTATGCTTGGCATGAGTCTTCTTCTATAGCATCATGACCTCTTCATTTGGCCAAATGTGGTGACTCACATCTGTAATCCCATCACTGGGGAGGCTAAGGCAGTGGCATCACCATGAGTTAGGACAGTTTGAGTAAGACATTGCCTAAAAAAAAGGGGGGGGCTGGGGACATGACCCATCGGTTCAAGGCACTTTCTTACAAAGCCTACTGGCCCTGGTTCAATTACCCAGCCACCCACGTAAAGCTGGTTGGACATTTGCAGCAGTGAAACATGCTGGCATGCCCATACACACACACTCACAAATTTTAAAATAAGTTCAGAACCAGGCATGGTGGCTTTAATTCAGCACTTTGGAGGCTGAGACAAGAAGATCACTGAGTTTGAGGCCAGCCCGAGACTTCAGAGTGAATTCCAGGTCAGCCTGGGCTACAGTGAGACCCTACCTCGAAAAAAAAAAAAAACCAGTCCCAACTCAGTGTCAGTGAGAAGAAATCCTGCACAGGTCCACGCCCGGCTCTACCTGCTTCTGTGGGAGTGGGAGCAGCTGAGGCATCTCCCTGCTCAGGCCTCCCTGACCTGACCCAGATGGCATGGTTACCTGTCTTGTCTGTGACCTGACAGAGGTCCACATTACACTTTCCTGTTTTTACTTGTCAAGGGCCTTTAGAAAATGACTCCTACCTAGCAAGTTTGCTAACTCACAGAAGCCAGCACAGTCCCCAAAGGCTGGCTTCCTGTTACCTGGCCTGTGTCCACACCCAACATTTCCCAGGTGGGTTTAGGAGCTGTTGAGTCCCAGCAGGATAAAATGCAGGTCTCCCACAAACTGAAGGACACTCAGCTCTGCTGGATGCAACTGAGCATCATCAGTGTTTCCAGGACAAGTGTGTTAGAAACCCTCAGGAAAAGCAGTGTCCTGAGCCCTGGGCTTCATCACTTCCTGCCAGCAACAGGACGAGGGGGTGGGGAACTCTCAGTTGTGTAGGTTTGCTAAGGACTGATAGCGTTCTGCTCTTTAAGACAAAACTGTCTTTTACTCTGTCCTGAAACTACACATCCCTTGCAGGGTGCTGGCTGCAGGCCCTGCTCCATGGAGTGTTTGCCTTTCTCATTTCCTGTTCTCAAGAGCAGCACAGGGGAATTCGGCAATATTCGATATCTGTCAAAATTGCAAACACATTTACCCTTTAACCTATCAGCTCTACTTTTGGGGATTTACTTTAAAAACTTTTGCATAAACACACACACACACACACACACACAAAATTTGCACTATAGCACTGTTTAGATAGTAAAAGTGTTGTCAAGTTGAACTCTGGGTTAGCCTACAAAGGGGTAGGACTAGGTGGGAGGGAACATCACATGAAGCTTCCCGGGAAGCGTGCAGATATTTCCAGCAAAAGGAAACAACTTGCAGAGACTGGGGAAATGATCTGCTCAGTGCAGACAAAGCTTGCCACACAGGTGTGAGGACCTGAGTTTGGATCCCTAGCATCCATGTAAATGCCAGGTGGTCTATTATCCCAGCTCACTGGAGGGAGGTGGAGATAAGAGACTCCCCAGGGATCCCTGGCCAGCCTGTCCAGCCTACTCACAAATTCTAGTCCAGTGAGAGACCCTGTCTTTAAAAACAGGTGGACTGCATAAAAGGAATGACACCCAAGGTTGTCCTCAGGCCTCCACATGGATCTCCCAACATATCACACTCAGAGAGAGAATCAATGCTGGATTTTTGTCAAATGCCTGGTCTCATGGTTTTTGTTCTATATATTTTTGTTGTTTTTTGGGGGTTTTTTTGTTTTATATTTTTTGAGACGGGGTCCTGAACTGGAGACCCTTTTGCCTCAGCCTCCTGAGTGCTGAGATTACAGACACAGGCTTCCTACATCCAGCTTAGTCTATATTTTTAAAATATATTTTATTTATTTATTAGAGAGGGGGGGCACAGACAGAGAATGGGCACAACAGGGCCTCCAGCCACTACAAATGAACTCCAGATACATGCGCCCTCTTGTGCATCTGGCTTTACATGGGCACTGGGGAATTGAACTCGGGTCCTTCTGCATTGCAGGCAAATGTCTTAACCGCTAAGCCATCTCTTCAGCCCTTAGTCTATTTTTTTGGAATCAGAATAAGACTGATGTCATGGAATGAGCAGCATTACATCCTTTTCTATTTTCTGGAAAGGTTTATGGAATTAGTAGTCTATCTTCCTTTTATGTAGGGTAGAAATCACCAGGATGCAAGGTGGGCCTAAAGTTTATCTGATAAAAGTTTTTTAAATTTACATTTTAATCTTTTAATAATTAAAACACTATATGGGCTGGAGAGATAGCTCAACGGTTAAGGCACTTGCCTCCAGTGCCTAAGGCCCTGGGTTCAATTCCCCAGTACCCACATATGCCAGACCCACAAGGTGGTGGCCCTGGTGCTCTCTCGCTCTCTCTCTCTCTCTCTCTCTCTCTCTCTCTCTCTCTCTCACCTCTCTGATTGAAATATGAATAAATAAAATACTAAAAAAAAAAGAAGTTTCTCTTAAAAAAACACTATAATATTGGCATAAGAATGACAAGATAGATAAATTCAATGAAACAAAAGGGTCTGAAACAGACCCTGGAAATGTTTTTAACTATAAATTGTTTTCTCAAGGGAACTTTGAAACTTTGTTCTTTCAAGAAATCTTTCTTGATGCTCACTTTTTACGTTTTTAGTATCTATAAAACCTGTGAAATGTCTTTTCATTTCCAGTATTACATTTTTCTCTTCCTCTCTTCCTGATAGGTCACAATAGAGATTCATGAATTTCATTGCTCTTCTCTGTGAACTGGCTTTTGGTCTCCTGATTTTCATGCTTTTTTTTTTTTTTTAAGGTAGGGTCTTGCTCTAGCCCAGGCTAACCTGGAGTTTACTATGTAGTCTCAGGATGGCCTTAACCTCTCAGAGATCCTCCTACCTCTGCCTCCTGAGTGCTGGGACTAAAGGCATGCCCCACCACGCCTTTATTGCCTGCTAGAGACAGTTAACAAAATCTATGAAAGGCTGTGTTGGGTTTTGTCTCAGAGAAGGACCGTGCTGGAGTGTTTAAATCTAAATCAGGGCTCTTTGTTGCATGCTTTGGTGGCAGCTCTGCTAGTCTGTTTCACTGACAGTTTGTGGGTTAGCCAGCTATTATGCTATAGTTTCTGAATCTCTGTCCTCTTAGCTAAGTAGCATTTATTGGAGGTTGCTGCCTATGATTGTGGGCAGTTATGGACCAGCCAGCATTCATCCATCCTGAAGCCATAGGGCATACTGAGCATTACTGAGAACAGTTTTCATAAGGCCCTGCCAATCAGAAGATATCATGTCATAATTAATTGCTATTGCTTCTATTATTCCTCCAGTGAAATGACTTTGAACCCCATTGTCTTTAACACTTTCTCTAAGTTCTTTATATATTGTGAATGGAAGCCCTTCATGAGCAGGTTCTTGTTCATGTGCCCAAAGACAGGAAATGCAGTTATAAATTCTCCTGCTTGGACACCTTCCTTGAGGCACTTCTGAGAAGTGGTTTGTGTTTCTCCAAGTGTGGGAGGATCAGGTGAGGTGAGGTGAGGATCGGTGCAGACAAAGTTCCCGGATGAGACTCTTCCTCCTTATCTGACTCTCTTATCTTCTTTTTGGTGTTTAGAAGTAGGGTCTCACTCTAGCCCAGGATGACCTGGAATTCACTATGTAGTCTCAGGGTGGCCTTGAACTCATAGTGACTCTCCTACCTCTGCCTACCGAGTGCTGGGATTAAAGGAATGTGCCACCACGCCCAACTTTTATCCTCTTTTGATCTGGTTGTAAAACTAGCCTGATTTGACTCTACAGAGTTAGATGTTTGAGTTGACCAAGCCTATCAAACACCTGATCACCAGTGTTTTTTTGCCCCCAGAGTCTAAATCTAATGTTCCACAAGTTGGATACCAATGACAAATTTTTTGAATAACAACCAAAACTTGTAAATATTTTTTAGCAATGCTTTAGTTCCAAACCCCTTAAGGAAAACTGTTAGTTACTGTGTGAGCATGAGCCTCAGAGAAGGGGTGTTTCCCATAGCAATGACAGAAGCTAAAGTAAAGTAAAATAGTTGCTGCTGCTACTATAGTTGGGAGCAGCAAGGAGCAGCAGAGGCAACACAGGCTTGATTACAAAGAAAAGCAGGCAAGAAAAACACAGGTGCACAGCCCTGCTAACAGAACAAGTCTGTGTCCACTGACATTTATCACGTAGGCTGACAGGAAGAAGCTCCAAATTGTGGGTCCGTGGCTGCTGGGTCCACAGACGCTGCGGGTCTGCGGCTTGGTTAGGGAGTCACGACACATATCAACTCCCTGTTTGCCCTCGGAGCTGGGTGGGCAGAACCTTGGAACAGCGGTGAGCCAACTAAAGAAAGGACTCTTGGGATGCAGCCGCAGCAGGCAGATCGTTTATTGTATGTGGAAAGGTCATATAGAGAGAGGAGAAGCCAGGGGAAAAATCAGAGGCAGGGGCATCAGCAAAGGGATTGGTAGGGACAGGGTGGTCTGTGGACATCTCATGAGTGGATAGGCAGGGGCCAATAACCTATGAATGCCTAGTTTGCATAGATAAGTTGAGGGGGCATTCTCAGCCCCAAGTGGCAGGAAGTATGTGATCCTGAATTTGATGGTGGCAGCTGTCTCCGGAGGAACTGTCACCTTAAACTATTGTCCAGCACAGCTAGGGTAAGAACATAGGGCTCGCAGTGGCTTGCCAAGGGGGCCAGAGGTTTAGGATCAAAAGAGGATGGCGAAACGCCTTCTGGGTCTCCAGGAAGCTCATAAGCCAGTCAGAAACTTTATTGGGGTTTCAGCCTGTCTCAACTTCATTTAACCCTATATCCTCCATGCCTCTTAGCAGGGTCCCACACCAAATATTTCCTTTTTTCCTCAGGACTTTTCCAACACCAATCTGTCACAGACTAACTCCTGAAATTACTTAGAAGTGAGCCTGATCTGCAAGACTCAGGTGGAGAGAAGAGATTCCTCCCATGGGACACCAAATGCCCAACTGGGACACTGCCTGGGAGTATAGAAACTGACCTTGGATTTGTTGGGCCTGGAAGAAGGAAAACTGATCATTGGGATCACTTAAACCAAGGGTGAACCTGCTGCTTCTGCTGTTGCTGCTGTTCTGATGTTTCTGCGGCTGTAGCTCCTGCCTGACGCAGGCTCTTATTAATGTTTTCATCAGACAGCATGGGCACAGAGTGAGTAATTTCTCAACTCTAAATCTTTAAACATTTGTTAAAAGAAGAGATTTAGGGGTATGACTTGCTAGACTCTACTGATCCAGAACACACACAACACACACACTCCATTCACAAATGCAACCACAGTTTGCCCTCCTCCTGCTGCTTTCAACAGTTCTGTGGGGAGTTACTTGTAATGTGAGTTGTCTTCAACATGGTCAGAATATTTCAATCATGTACACATTATTCTGGGTCAGGAGTGCAACCAAGACACGGGGAAGTAGGGCAAAGAGCATGGCTTAAGCTGAGTCAGCATCTCTGAACATCCCTTATCAATATGGGTCATCTGTGCTGCTCAGGTCAAACGTACACCAAGGCAGAGGAAACCTAGTCACATTATTATAAGCAGGTAGATTACATGGTTGTAAGCTTAAACTTTAGGGCAAGTTATAAGTCAAGAACTTAGCAAAAATACTATCTCACAGCAATATTCCCAGAAAAGTTATCTGTAAGGTTCACAGGAAATATTTCCAGAGTTCTTTTCCATTGCCCATTTCCATATTTCATCCTTGTAGTTACTCTTACACCCACGAATCAGTCATTTCCATTCTCTCTCCTCCTTGTGGTCCCTCACGGTACCTTCTCCTTCGAAGATCCATTGCACGTGTATATAGCACATGCAGCTGCCCACCAATCACTGGTATTGGATTTTTTTTTCTCCCTCAAGTTTTCTTTCCTTGTTTCATTTTGGATAGTTTCTACTGCTTTAGAACTCTCTAATATGATTCTGGAATCTGGCATCAGTCTCATTCCATGTATCTTTCCTCTGTACAAGCTTAATTTCCAAATTTCAATATAGTCTACTTCCCCCTATCTATTTGAACATATGGAATAGAAAACTATAATGACTATTTTGATGGCTGTAGTTTAATACTTTTATCATCTGTGTGCTTTCTGGTGAGCTTACTGGTTGTTGTTTCCTACTCCTCATGCCTAGTATTTTTTTTATAAAATGATATAATGGTTAGTCTTCATTACAAACTTGATGGGATTCAGACCCACTTAGAAGACAAATCTCTGGATATGTCTGAGAAGACATTTTCAGAAGTTTAATTTAGGAGAGAAGACCTAACCTGAATTTTAATGGGGTAGCTGAAGTTCCAGAAAGTTGGAGTTCCTTGCTACTTCCAATGCACCTCAGAACTTAAGGAGTACCTGGATTCTTGTCTATAAAAATTAAAGAATTAAAAATTATAGACCACCAGAGGATAAAGTATAGTGGGAGACTTTATTTAAGAGGAAATGAGAAGTCACACGAGAAGTCCAGCCACTAGCGAGGAGAGAGCATGTGGGGAAGGTTTTAGCCACATATCTATAAAATGTGTGCTAGCCAGCCAAACAAGAAAAAGAAGGAAAGATATAAAAGGGCTCCCATCATGAGGAAACAAGGTTCATATGGGAAAGAAGCCGAGCCCCCCCTTACCACAGGTTTATGGCTTTGAGCAGGGGGCCTTACCCAATCCCTGGAGATTCAGATGTCCCTATATTGGCAAACAATGTGGAAAAGAATAAAGGAATTTCTTGCCCCAGTGATTGTATTCCCTGGCCCAGGTAAGCAGAGAGACAGCTGGTTGGTCTATCCTTGACCAATCAGTTTCAGGATTAGGTTTGAACTCTACTTAGGACACTCCTGGTTACCTTTGGAGGTCCCAGTCACCCTAACCTGTCACAGAATGTGAGTGGCACCATTCCATGACTGATGTCCCTGAATTTATTCAAAGAGAAGACAAGCTGAGCATCAGCATTTATCTTTCTCTGCTTCCTAAATGTGGATACAATGTGACCTCCTCATGTTTCTGCCACCATGCCTTCCCCTCCATGCCATGCACTGTACCCTCAAACTCTGAGCCAAAATAAATCCTTCCTCCATCAAACAGCTTTCTGTCAGGCATCTCTTCAGAACAATGACAAAAGTAACTGTTACAGATGGCCAACAGTGAAATTCACCACATTGGGTCCTTGATATTTTTGAAGTCTCAAACTGCTCTTCAACTTTTGTTATGAGATGCAGCTTACAAACAGTCGAAGCCTTTGAGGCTTGTGTTTTAATGCTAGGGAGGATCACAGTTGCAGTTTTTATTTTTTAAAAATATTTTATTTATTCATTTTCAAGCAGAGAGAGAGAGAGAGAGAGAGAGAGAGAGAGAGAGAGAGAGAGAGAGAGAGAGAGAGAGAGAGAGAAAGAACCAGGGCCACCACCTTGTGCATCTGGCTTATGTGGGTCCTGGGGAATTGAACCCGGTGCCTTAAAGTGCCTTAACTGCTGAGCCATCTTTCCAGCCCACAGTTTTTCTTAGGATTTTTTTCCCCACTCTTATGGTTTGAATATATTAAACCGTTAGCCCAGCTGGTGGCAGGATTTCAGGGACCTGTGGAACGTTTTGGACATGGGGCCTTGCAGGCCAACAGAGGACCACAAGGCTGTAGGGGTGGGGCTTATAGGTTATCACCCAGATCAGTTCCAACCTGGGCCACTCTGCTTCCTGACCGCCACTGTGATGAAGCGAAGTGACACCTTCCTTTCCCAATGTTATGCCTTCCCTACCCTGATGGTCTGTGTCCCCCGAACCATGAACCAGAGCAAGTCCTTCCTCCACACCAAGTTATTTCTGTCAGGTATCCTGTCACAGTGATGAGAAAAGTACTAATGAAGCAAGCCCACGTGATGATTAACCCGTAGGTGTCAAGTAGACTGGGCTGGCCACAGGGCTCTCAAAATGCTAGGTCAGGCATTGTTCTGGGTGTTTCTGTGAGGGTGTTAACATTTAAGTGGGTAGATGAAGCAGAGTAGTCTACTTTCCCTAACATGAGTAGCCCGCAGCCAACCAGGTGAAGCCTGACAAGGTCTGACCCTTCCTTGAGTCAGGGAAAATCTCCCGCTTGACCTCCCACTTGGCACTCTTTCAGACTCTGCCACAGCAGCCCTGCCTGGGCCTCCAGCCACCTCACTGTCTCTCCCTACAGACCTGATGTCTTCTACTACACCAGTCATTCCTACGGCAGCTCTCTTCACACACACACACACACACACACACACACACACACACACACACACACACACACAGGCACCCTATGGATTATGATTGTTTTCTGATAAGGAAATGAGACAAACACTGGCCATTATACACAGCTTTAATGCCTTCCTGCTTTGTTTATGTAAAATGATCACCAGATATACAAATTTCTACAGACCATGTTATATCCATGCATATTTTGCCTCCTGAAAAATTGTTTAAATGACATAATGTATACTAATGAAAACAATTACTAAACAACTCTTGGTTTTCACTTGTGCCTAGAAACTATTTTATATTTTACTTAATTTTATTTATCCCAGGTGGCTTGGAACTTACTATGTGCCCAAAGGTGACCTTGAACTCCTGATCCTCCTACCTCCACTTCCTGAATGCTAGGTGTGTACCACCAACATGCCCAACTCCTCAACTTGAATTTTAAAGTTGATGATTAATATAAATGGCTATAAAGAAATAAGAAAATATTTATATAAGATAATAAATGTGGTTTACCTGCTTTTTTCATTAAAGACACAGTAAGATGGGGTACCAGTATAATATATACACTGTTTAATCATATTTTAAAACAAAAGTTTTAACTTTATCATCTTTATATATTATAAATTATATATTTCTTTTGTGGTCATGTATGTGTGTGCATACACATATGCATGTGGGTGTGACATGTGTGTGTAAGTTCACATGCACTTGTGTGCACAGCCATGTGGAGGCCAGAAGAGTGTCAGGAGTCTTCCTCCATCAGTCTTCACCTTATGCTATGAGACAGAGTCTCTTGCTGATCCTAGAGCTCACGAATTTGGCTACGCTAGCTGGCTAGTGATTTCCCACCTTTGCCTCCCCAGGGCTGGAATTACAGGCACACATCACCAAGTCCAGCATTTACGTGGGTTCTAGGGATCCAAACTTGGGTCCTCATGCTTGAATAACAAGCAATTACCCACTAAGCATCTCCCCAGCCCTAAATATATGTTTTTATATGTACCTAAATACATGCCTAAAAAGGTACCAATTCAAAGGTTTATAAATGATGACAGATAACAAAGGATAAGACCGAAAGTAATCTATTAATGACATATGTAAAAGGTCTGAGCAAAATGAATTCTTCTCATTCGGATTTATAATGCCTGCAGAGGAGGAATTTAAAGAATGATGAGTTGTGTCTTACATTAGGGTTAATATAAGACAATATTTACTCAGAGTTAATAAATTTACTCATGAAAAGGACATACACATGTTTTATTGAAAACTATTAAATGGAGCTGGGAAAATGGCCCAACAGTTAAAGACATCTGCTTGCAAAGCCTGTTTGTCCTGGTTAGATTCTCCAGTATCCACGTGTGTGTGTGTGTGTGTGTGTGTGTGTGTGTGTGTGTGTGTTTGTGTGAAATAAATAAAAATATTTTAAAAGAAAGCATTAAATAGATGATGTACTAAAAGTAAAATTTGAATTTGAGTTTCCTTTCTGTAAAATGACCAAGTTATTCCACCCCTAGATAACATTCCTTTCCTTTTTATCATGAAAATATTTTATTAACTATCTGAGTTTTCTGGCATGTTCAGGAATCATTTTCACAAAATGTTCCATATTTTTTTTAAAGTTGTTTTTATAATCATTTTACTGCTGTGTTTCCAAATGACTGCCTTTCAGAGCACTGTGGCTTTGCCAGGCTTTGCACAGGCACAGCAAGAATATGCAGAGAAGCCCAGCATCTCAGGCCTGGAGAACCTGATGTAGGAAACTATGGCTCTCTAAAGGAGTGAAGTAAGCCAAGAAGGCGCAAGGCCAGGGAGATCTCCCAACCCCGAACTTCACAGCCCTCCCAGAGCTTTGAGCCAGAAGAATCTAGAATTTCTACAGCTGAACATTCAGAATGTCCAGGGTGCAATCCAGAAACATTCACCAGACAAAGAATGGGAAAAATTCACACATTTGAATCCAAACATCAACCTGCTTTAAAAAAAAATTGTTTGTTTATGAATGAGACAAAGTGGAATGGGTTAAAAAAAAAAAAAAAGAGGAATGGGTGCACAAGGACCTCTTCACCTACAAACCAACTCCAGATGCATGTGGTGCCACTTTGTGCATCTGGCTTTACATGGATACTGGGGAATTGACCCCCAGGTTGGCAGGCTTTGTAAGGAAGTGTCTTTAACCATTAGCCATCTCCTCAGTCACCAGTCTACTTTTAAAAAAATATTTTATTTATTCATTTTCAAGCAGAGAGATACAGGAGATAGATGATGAGAGAGAAAGAGCACCAAGGCCACCACCTTGTGGATCTGGCCTATGTGGGTACTGGGAAATTGAACCGGGGGCCTTAGGCACTGGAGACAAGTGCCTTAACTGCTGAGCCATATCTCCAGCCCACCAGTCTACTTTTAAAACAACTTTTATAACTGTCTCAATGAATCACAAACAAGGCTATATTCTTATTCAATGATTGTAAATCTCATCAAGAAAACAGGAAACACAAAAGGAAAATAGAGACAGTATAAAAGAATGGGAATTTTAGAACTGAAAAATTTCCTAGATGTGACTAAGAGTTCACTGGACAAAGGAGAATGGTTCAACCTGTAATCCTAGCACTTGGAGGCTGAGGCAGGAGGATCATGAACCCAAGGCCTATTAGGCTACACAGTGAGTCCTTGTTAAAGGAAGAAAGGGAGGAAGTTAACCAATATGAGGAAGAGAAAAGACTGAAGGAAAAAATGAACTCAGACTCAAATACCCCAATAGGAAGAATGAAAAAAAACAGAGAATGGCATGCGGAAATTTGATGCAAAATGCTAAATAAACACTGAGAACAAAGAATATATCCTAACCCAACACTCCAAATCCAAAGATGAAGGGTTGTTTTTTGTTTTTGTTTTTGTTTTTTCAAGGTAGGGTCTCGCTGTAGTCCAGGCTGACCTGACTTCACTATGTAGTCTCAGGGTGGCCTCGAACTCACAGCAATCCTCCTACCTCTGCCTCCCAAGTGCTGGGATTAAAGGCGTGCACCACCACGCCCAGCTGGTTTTGTTTGTTTTTTGAGACAGGATTTCACTGTTACCCAGGCTAGCCTCAAATTCATTAAAAAAAAAAAAAATCCTGCTTTAGCTTTCTGAGTAACTAGGACTATAAGCACACATCACTACACCTAGTTTAAGAGGGCTTTATTGGGGAGTATGTAGTTATATGCAGTGTACATGCATGTATGGGTGCTCACATGTATATAAGGGGTGTGAGTAAATGCATGCACGTGGAGACCAGAGGTCAAGGTTGGGTGTTTTCATCTGTTGCTCCCCTCAGTGATCACTGAATTAGAGGCCAGCCTGAAACCACATAGTGAGTTCTAGGTCAGCCTGGGCTAGAGCAAGACCCCTCAAAAAACCAAAATAATAATGAGGAGGAGGAGGAAGAAGAGGAAGGGGGCAACCAAGGCTCTTGGTTGCTCACCAGACTGAGATGGTAAGACCCTATTGCTAATAACCACAAATGCTTGGGCTGCAGGTCACTGAGAAATCAAGCTGGAACTGAGCTGGAAACCTCCTCCCTGTTAACCAGCTGGCAGAAAGCTGGAAAAGGATGGAAGGGAAGAGGAAAGCATCATGGACCAAATTACAAACCACGTGTGTGGTAGAATTTGAAAGAAAAATAAAAAGCATGCTGGGAAAGCCTCAGTCTTTCAGCATGCCTCCTCTGCACAATCATTGCCTGGCCTGGCAGCAAGCAGCTCAGTCCCTCTCTACTTGCCAAAAGATTCTGGCGTACTATAAATTTGTATTTTTTTTATTTAAAAAAATTATTCATGGGCTGGAGAGTTGGCTTAGTGTTTAAGGCACTTGCCTCCAGTGCCTAAGGTCCCACATAAGCCAGACCCACAAGGTGGTGGCCCTGGTGCTGCGTGCTTTCTCTCTCTCTCTCTCTCTTTCTTTCTCTCTCTCTCTCTCTCTCTCTCTCTCTCTCTCTCTCTCTCTCTCTCT
>PVHP010011347.1:0-45374 GCA_004024765.1 Zapus hudsonius | reverse complement strand
TCTCTCTCCTCTCTCTGCTTGCAAATAAATATCTTAAAAATTAAGATGTTATGAGTAAGCCATATATGGAAACCTGTGTCTTTGCTAGCCAATAATATATGTTAAAAAGAGAGAGTTTGGGAAGAAGTATCTTATGGAGGTCGATAATGGTATACCACCCAGAAACTATAAATTGTTATTAGCAAAATTTCAGTGCAAGCGGTGGGATTCCTCCCTGTGAGATGTTGGCTAGGGAGGTCCCTGGTGCCCCCAAAACACTACAAGTCATTGCCAAGGTTGTTGGCTGCCCAGTAGAGCTAGATAGTAAGACCTTATTGCTGAAGACTCCACATGCTTGGGCTGCAGGTCACTGAGAAATCAAGACAGACCTGAACTAGAAACCTCATTCTTCCTCTTTTCTTCTGTTGACTAGCTGTCAGAATGCCGAAAAGAGATATGCTGCATGCAGCCTATGGGAGAGAGAAGTCATCAATGGTGTTAAACAGCAATGGACCTTTGAAGCCTTATGTTTGACCAGCCAGGCCAAACATGCCAACTGGTATAAAAGTGACATATCTGTTATGGGGAAACCACCTCCTCTCGGACTGGATTGGAGGCCACCTCCATGGGAGGGAATATATACCTTGTACTGAATACTTAGTCAAAAGCCTATGGCTAGGGAGGTCATGAGCCCTAGGGGAGTTAGGACTACTGTTATCTGGCTAAATGCATATATTATGGTAATCAAACTGCCCTATAGACACTTAAGTTTATACCCATATATATATATATATATATATATATATATATATATATATATATATATATATATATATATAGTTTTGTTTTTTGAGGTAGGGTCTTGCTTGTTTGCAGTGCAAACACCTGATTTCTAGATCTGGTCATATTCTGAGGCTATGGGCAGACATACATTAGGGGGATACTTTTAAATGCCTATGTTGCCGTTGATCTTCAAAGTACTGTACCACAGAGTCTGTTTGGAAGTACAAAGGGAAGGGTATGATGGGAAATTCAGGGATGATCCTGGAAGATCTCTCTCCTCTCTCCACTCTCTCCTCTCTCTCCTCTCTCCTTCTTTCTCCCCTCCCTCTTCTCTCTCCTTTCTCCTCCTTTCTCCCCTCTCTCCTCTCAATAATCCGCACAAATCGCCACAACACCTCCCTGCAGTTCGGGTCCAATCACTCTCTCCTCTCTACTCTCTCCTGACTACTGACCCGGACAAATCCAGGGCCTCCCAGGCCCCCTTATATCTGCTGGGGAGGACTCCCTCACAATGGTCTTCGCCCACGAGTTCTTAGATGTCATAGACATTATGACAGTGACAGTGCCCGGCTCAGATGGGGCCCAGAGGGTGACATTCAGGCTCTTGGAAATTCAAGTCAGGAGAGGCTTCATGTCCTTTGGTCTCCTCTTTAATGTCTGGGATGGCTTCTGTTTGAAAGACCTCTTGGTGTCTCTCATTCTCAGTGATGGTCTCTGGTTCTATAAGGTGTGTTCTGCTCCTGAAATCTAATGCAGTGACTTAACATCTATGCAGTTGCTGTAAGCATCCCACTTCAGGTTTTGAGCTTCAGGATATTTTTATTTAATCCTTTAATATGTTCCATTCGGTGAACTAGCTTCACGTATCACACTGGGGGCTTTAAAGGCATCCAGCTGGAAATGACCTTGGCCATCTGGCTGTGGTCAGCTCGGCCTGTCAGGTGAACCTGGCATGCATCCCTAGACCCGTTGGACAGAGTCTCAGGGTTGTCAGCAGAACGTGCTGCTGAAGGCTTATACCCAAACTGCTTTTTTAATTTTCAACTATTTACTGTTGCAAACATGAAGCAGTAGTTTCATGAGACTTGAAGAGGGTCTTTGACAAGTCCGTCAGTGTACGTGGCATGTGTAAGAAACTAAGGAGGGTTTCTGGTACTTTCCACATGGTAGAAAAGCTCTGAGCACCTTCCTCTTCTAGGGGCTCTGGCAGGACAACTGGACACAGGGTGTTTCTCCTTCAAGACTACAGCTGGTGACTGTGATCACCTGTGGAGGATTGAGGGTGAGGAAAAGTGCCTTCCAGCCATTGGCTGAGCTCCACTCCACAGGAATCCTGCCATTGTCAGTCTTTCCCTGGCCAAGCAGTCAGCAGAGGCCTGGCTCTGTCTCTCTGACAAGGGCTCTGCAGGCTTCCTCTCTGCCTGAGCTGTCATTGGCCATCCTTCCATCAGCTTTGCCATGAAACCCCTGGGTAGATGGAGGAGTGGTCCGGGTATGATCACCTCTACCTCCTCCTGCTGGTCCACCCATAGTCACCTTCATCCACTGTCCCCAGGCCAGTCCTAAAGGGGACAGTGAGGAGTGGGGCTCAGGGGGAATCTGCTTCTAGCTGAGGGTCTGAACAGTTACAGAAACGTCCATCTTGGTGAAGGCCATATTTCCTTGGGTCTGTGGGAGCACATCCCCTTGTCTCTGGGCTGTCCCCAGGACCCCAGACTCCATGCCGCCCAGACACCCACCATTCCAGCCAGCGAGCCCAGCACGAGGGTAGCTGCCGCAGCTCATTGAATTCCCCTAGGTGGACAAGGGGCTGATTCTGACCACGTAAATCTGACGTCATCCACACTAAGTCGTCCTTCAGGAGACAGCAACAGGGGACGTAATAACATGTTCTCAATCCATCCTCAGTCACTGTGATGGTCACTCTTTATTGGGAAGCTCAGAGGGTTTGAAGAGAAGCACCTCTGGGTGTGTTCATCATGGTGTTTCAACCCCTCAACCCTAAATTCCTGTCCCCATTTTCATGGATGTGGAATTGGAAGGGAGAGTGTTGGGTAAAAATTTTCCCTTTCCAAATCAGAGATAAAGTAATAAAAGATCTAGTTGGGAAAAAAAAAAAAGATCTAGTTTGAAATGAACAAAAATATTTGGGCAGTTCTAATCAAATTGAAGCCTTTTTTCTCCAAGAATGCAAATATTCATGAGGAGAGTTCATACTTTAAACTTTCTCATATAGCAGTTGAATCAAGAAATCATTTTTAGCCGGACGTGGTGGCGCACGCCTTTAATCCCAGCACTCGGGAGGCAGAGGTAGGAGGATCGCCGTGAGTTCGAGGCCAGCCTGAGACTACAGAGTGAATTCCAGGTCAGCTGGGCTAGAGCGAGACCCTACCTCGAAAAACCAAAAAAAAAAAAAAAAGAAATTATTTTTAAAGCAAAAATGAGTGTCCTACATTTTACTATTTATGATGGCCTCTTTGGTCTTAGTAGTAAATGCCTTTCTACATGTTAATTTTCCTAACTATTTATATGGAAAATTGATACAATCAACAGACAGACTCATTCCAAGAATAAACAATGCAGGCAAACTTTATGCTTACTCCAAACCATGAATATTATTACTGTGCAAAAATAGATGGTTAATTTTCTTTTTTAAAATATTTTATTTATTCATTTTCAAGCAGAGAGAGAGAGAGAGAGAGAGAGAGAGAGAATGCACTAGGGCTACCGCCTTGTGGGTCTGGCATATGTGGGTCCTGGGGAATTGAACCAATGGCCTTCAGCACTGGAGGCAAGTGCCTTAACCGCTGAGCAATCTCTCCAACCCTAGATGGTTAATTTTCAAATATTTGCTCACTCATACTATTGTAATCCTGACAGTGTAGTTATGTAAGCCATAATATTATGGCTTCCAAAATTCTTTGCACCTTAAAGACTCTCTACATTTAGCATTTAAATATCATTTTCTCAGATATATTTGCTTGGGAAAGAATGGCAAATAATAAACAGTAGGCAGACTGCCAGGTTTCCATAGAATTGCCAGTTTGGCCTTGTTTCAGGACCTACATTAAAATCTGCTCATCAATTTTAATTTGCAGCGCTAAGCTTGGGTAATATAGCATGTATCTGTACTTTAGAGAAAACACCTACTCAGCTCCAGCCCTATAATTAGAAAACAGCCAAAAAGGCTAGAGAAAAGCATATGCAAGCTTTCACAATGTAAAGTTCCATTTGCAAAGGATCAGCTCACTCTCTCTACAGGTGTTGAGCTTCTGGTGAATTGTGGATTCATTGCTCACTTCCCCTCCCCCACTTAGACCCCCAGGCCTGCCTACTTCCCTTCCAGCCCCACTCCTACTCCTAGGGATGCTAACTAACAACCTGGTGTGAATTCTTACATACTTTCTCCTTACTACTTTTACTTTTTAAAAATATTTATCTATCTGTAAGCAGGAGAGAGAGAGAGAGATTGAGAATGGGCATGTCAGGGACTCTTGCTGCTGCAAAGGAACTCTAGACACATCTGCCACTCTGTGCATCTGGCTCTATGTGGGGGACTGGGGAATTGAATCCCTGTCATCAGGCTTTGTAAGCAAGTACCTTTAACCACTGAGCCCAACTCCTTAATTATTTTAACTAAACAAACTTATGTACATAGAAATTATCTCATTGTTTATGAAATATTATAAAAGGCGACACTCTGTGTTTCCTTTTCTTTGTAAAAAATCACAGCGGAAGTCTAACAAGTGAGTTCACTTACTGTTTTGAGAAGTTAATCTGGTTTGCTTGGTATTCCTTTTATTTTATTTTATTTTTTTTGGTTTTTCCAGGTAGGGTCTCACTCTAGTCCAGGCTGACCTGGAATTCACTGTGTAGTCTCAGGGTGGCCTTGAACTCATGGTGATCCTCCTACCTCTGCTTCCCAAGTGCTGGGATTAAAGACATGCGCCACCACGCCCGGTGCTTGATATTCTTTTAAAAATATTTATTTAGGGCTGGAGAGATGGCTTAGTGGTTAAGGCGCTGGCCTGCAAAGCACAACAAGCTGAGTTCGATCCCCAGTACTCACTAAAGCCAGATGCACAAAGTAGTGCATGTTTCTGGAGTTCATTTGCAGTGACTGGAGGCCCTGGCGTGCCCATTCTCTATCTGCCTCTTACTCAAATACATAAATAAAATATTTTTATAATATTTATTTATTTATTTATTTATTTATTTATTTATTTATTTATTTATTTATTTATTTATTAGAAAGAGAGAAAGGGTGCATGGGAGCACTAGGGCCTCCTGCCACTACAAACTCCAGATGCATGTACCACTCTGTGTATCTGGTTTTACATGGGTACTGATGAGTCAAGCCCAGGCTATCAGGCTTTGCAATCAAGTGCCTTTAACTGCTGAGCCCTTTCCAGTCCTTCTTTTTGAAAAAAATCTACTCATTTCTATATAATGACTTGAGAGAGAGAAGGAGAGATGAGAGAGAGAATGTGACTTGGGCATGCCCGGGCCTCTTGCCGCTTGCTACAAGCGAACTTCAAACATATGTGCCACTCTGCTCTGACTTTACATGGGTACTGGGGAATTGAACCCGGGCTGTAAGGCTTTGCAAGCATGTGTCGCTTGATATTCTATTAGGTGATTATTCCACAAAGTAATGTTGGGTATACACATTGTGTCCAGTTTGTGTGTATTCTCATGTGTGTGGGTGCACATATACAGGAGCCCGAGGCTGATATGTCAGAAATCTTCCTCAATTGCTTTTCACCCTAGTTACCGAGGCAGGGTCTCTAACTTGAACCCAGAGCTTGCAGATCTCACTATTCTAGTTGTCAGCTTGCCCTTGGAATCCCATCCCTGCCTCTCCAGCACCGCACCGAGATTACAGGCGGGCCATGGCACAAGAAGCACCTCATCCATGGAGCCCTTTCCCCATCCTGATTCCAGCTTCAGTCCCTACAGCATGCTGCAGTGAAAGCCTTTGTAGGCGTGTTCTTGATTGCTGAGGCAAATGAATGCATATTCTTAATTTGATAGCATTGGATTCACACCTTCAAATATAATGGACGGGCCATGTTGGCTCCTGTAATCATCTGTTGCCAACAACTGCAGAGTTAATACTCTTGTCAGTTGTTGCATTTTGTTAATAGTGATCATTAGGTTCTTATATTTATTCACTTTCATTAATTTGTTTTATATTTCACCTTCATAACTTTACTTTGAATAGGCATACATGGAGTTCTCAATAAGAGACAAATTTTGTTTTGTTTTTTGAGACAGTCTTACTATCTATCTCAAAGCCCAGGACAGGCTGGTTTTGAACTTGCAGTCTTTCCACCTCCTTGTTCTGTTTTTTTTTAATTTTAAAATTTATATATGTATATATATATATATATATATATATATAGGTTATAACAGTTTATATACTTTTATCCCTTCACCCCAACTCCCGTTACCCTGGGGCCCTCCTCAGTGGGGTAATGGTGATCACTGTGGGGTCATGAAGGCTTCAGTCAGTCCCTGTAGGGAGGGTGGGTGGGGGACCATGCCTCAGGGTATTCCCACCCTCCGAGGCTCTTAAAATCTTTCCACCCCCTGTTCTGTAATGTTCCCTGAGCCATGGCAGGCCTGTCGGCAATCTGATATAGTGTTGAGTTCTCTGTAGCTTCTGGGTTTCTGCTTTGATAGATTGGCTTTTTTTTTTTAATGTACATGTCACTGAAAATATTTTATTGGCCATCTGGATGGCTTATTTGCCAGGAAGGATGATCCCATCATACTTCTGCTGAAACCAGCGCATGGCCTCTTTGCTGATTCTGTGTTTGGCCCCAATGCAGCCTGTCCTGCGCTTCTTGTCTGCGATGCTGAAGCCTGTCCTACCCAGCACCACATAGAAGTCCAGGCCATAGATACCAATGCTTGGGTCATATTTGATGCCCAGGTCAATGTGTTCCTGGATCCCAAAGCCAAAGTTTCCAGTATCAGAAAAGTTGTTTTTTTTTTTTTTAACTCGTAGTCCCGAACCTTCAGACCCTTCTCCAGGATTTCTTCCACCTTGGCCCCATGGACTGTGCAGTGAAGAGCAATCTTTTCATTCCTCCTGATGCCGAAGGACCTGACGGTGTATCTTTCTTTGGAAAACACTGGCATCTGGCCCATGAGCTGCTCCAACACCTTGGCCACCCGGGTCAGTCTGTCCCTACTCTCCCCCACGCAGATATTGAGGCAAAGCTTGCGGATACGCAGTTCCCGCATAGAGTTCTCCTTTTCTCCTTGGTCTTGCGCCATGATGGAGAACCGATAGATTGGCTTTGATTGATCACCATGTCTGTCACCATTGCCCTGGAGCTGGTTGTCAGGCTGGCAGTAAGAGCAGTGTTCATGCAATTTCTCCTGGGCCCTAGCAGATGTGGTAGAGGTGGTGGGCAATTGGCTATCTTCTTGTCTTATTGATGCATCTAGGTCTCCTCCATTTTCTCTGCCATCTGAAAAATAAAAGATTCTCCAACCAAGCGTGAGAGCAATTTGGGTTAAAGGGGAAGCGCAAAATTGTTTAGGAAATGTTTGGTGTGCCAGCCCACTCTTTCTTGACCATGGGATTTTGACTTGATTTCCAGCACCAGATAGTTCTCTCCCATTGAGCTGGCCCTCGAGTCCAATCAGAGAACAGTTGATTACCTACCTGTAGAGGCTGTGTGCCACTATTGCACAAGTATGTGCTTCTTAGTCGGCTGGTGAATTTCAGTCTGTAGGGTCTCCTGCTCATCCATGCTGTGGGTGGCCTGTGTCTCCAGCAGCTCCAATAGGGTGCTCCAGCACCATTCAGAGTCTTGTGGAGCACTTGAGTTCTCTGAATCTTTGTAGACTGTTGTGGTCAACTTCCTAGTTGCTGCGCAGAAAGAACCCAAGCAAAAGTGGCTTGTAGAGGAATGGGTTTATTTGGCTTACGGACTTGGGGGGAGACTCCATCCTGGCAGGGAAGACAATGGCATGAGCAGAGGGGTGGACCTCTGCCACAGCACTGCAAACAGTGGCAGGAAGGTGTGCCAAATACTGGCAAGGGGAAGCTAGCTTATAACCCCCATAAGCCCGCCCCCAACAACACAGCTTCATCGAGGTTGTAAAACCCAAATTGCCACAGCTGAGGATCGATCTATCAGAACACATTCATTTGTTTGTGGGGGACACCCAGATCAAACCATGACATAGACCTACACATTTTTCTTTCTTTTTTAAAAACTCTTTTAATTGACAACTTCCGAAAATATAAACAATGTACCATGATCATAACCTCCTTCTTCCACCTCCCTCCTTTCCCCTCTCCCAAATCCCCCTCCACTGAATCCCTTCTTCTTTCCAACTCGTCTCTCTTCTATTTTGATGTCATTTTTCCCCTCCCTATTGTGCAGGTCTTGTGTAGGTAGTGTCAGCCACTGTGAGGTCATGAATTCCAAGGCGACTTTGTGTCTAGGAGATAGTATTGTAAGCATCCTCCCCTTCCTTTGACTCTTCTGTTCTTTCTGCCAACTCTGCACAGTCCCTGAGCCTTGGAGGGTGTGAGATGTCTCAGTGCTGAACACTGCCCACAGGTCTTCCTTTTACCCCAACAGATGGGCAGTATCTCAACTGAGGAAAGATTCTTGAGTACGGTTGTTTGGGTTGATTTTATTTTATTCTCTCTAACTTCAGGTTTGTAAATTTTGTTTTGATTTTGATTTTAAGACAGAGTGCCACCATGGAGTCCATGCTGGCCTCAAGCTCAAGACCTTCCTGCTTAGCTGCTCAGGTGCAAGTGTGCACCATCATGCTCAGCCTTTCACTTCAGGGTTTTAATGAGAAATAACTGTGCTGTCATGGTTTGATCCAGGTGTCCCCCACAAACAAGTGAATGTGTTCTGATTGATAGATCCTCAGCTGATGGCAGTGTGGGTTTTACAACCTCGCTGGAGCTGTGTTGTCGGGGGCGGGCTTATGGGGGTTATAAGCCAGCTTCCCCTTGCCAGTCTTTGGCATACCTTCCTGCTGCTGTTTGCAGTGCTGTGGTGGAGGTGATGTCCACCCCTCTGCTCATGCCATCATTTTCCCTGCCAGGATGGAGTCTCCCCTGGAGTCCATAAGCCAAATAAACCCGTTCCTCCACAAACTGCTTTTGCTTGGGTTCTTTCTGTGCAGCAACTAAAAAACTGACTACAACATGAGCCAAGCTGAGATTTTTCCTTTATAAAAACTTTTTCTTAGAATCCAGCAGATTCTAAGATTATTAATTCAAATATTTTTTTATGTATTTGCGTGCATGAGAGAGAGGGGGGAGGAGAAGGAGGGAGAGAGCAGGGCACACCAAGGCTTCTTGCCATTGCACAGGAGTTGTAGACACGTGCTACATTTGCATCTGGCTTTACATGGGTACTGGGGAATCGAACTCTGGCCAGCAGGCTTTGCAAACAAGTGCTTTTAACCAGTGAGTCATCTCTCCAGCTCTATGATCATTCCTTTAAATTCCTGGAGTTCTGGAATTTTAACAGAAGTATGTCGCTGTAGAAGCAAGTATATGATTGGGTTTTGTTATTTATTGCTATCTTTTAATGAACCTATTTGGATCGTTAGTCTTCATATTCATTTTTCTTTTAATATGTATAGATAGATGGATGGATAGATAGATAGATGATAGATTTGAGTACAGGTGCATCAGGCTTCTTGCTTCTGCAAAGGAACTCCAGAAACATGTGTCACTGTGTATCAGGCTTTATGTAGGTATTGGGGAATTGAACCTGAACTGGAGTCTTGGCAAGAAGCACCTTTGGCTGCTGAGCCATCTCCCCAGCCCTCAGGTTGTTTAAGATTAGGTGAGTTTTCTTCTACTTTAAATAACTGCCTCTCCATTTGTTTCTGTTTATCTATATTATCTGTCCTCCAGGGCTTACATTTTTTGCACTTCTGTTAGTATTTTCTTTTCTATTATGAAATATTTCTTCCATTTAATTTTCCAGGCCACTAACTCAGGGTCTATTATTACTTCCCTCTATTGAATTTTATCTACTAAAATGCAAAGGTGCAAAAATCATACTGCATTCTCCAGAAACCCCTTCCCATGCTCCCAGTGACTCTTGGTAAATTCTTTCACTCTGGTTGTGGTTCACAATGTTGTCTTCCTCCACAACAGGTCCTCCTTGACTAGGAGTAATTGGGTCTATTTATTATGTAAAACCAATTATTGCAAAATGTTGCCATGTCGGAAAACGTCTAGCCTTTGACATCTCTGGGGAATCCACATGGAATGAAAGAACCCCCAAAGAAAAGCTGAAGTCTCCCTTCTACTTAGAACACTGGTCCTGCCTATTGTTTACCCACTTATGCAGAAACAAGGGCAGTTTCAAAAACACCTTCAAGCATATGCAAGTATATATTTTTTTCCAGAATGTTTTGAAATAATTTTAGACTCATAGAAAAATTATAAAAATATCACAAAAATATCTAGATTGCCCAAATGTTAACATTCTATCACATTGAATGCAATATCCTCTCTTTGTATGTTATTTTTTTCTCAAAATTTGAGATTAGAGTGAAAATATAGTGTCACTTTACCATAAAATGTCAGGGTATGTTTCCTAAAAACAAAACATTTTACTTTGTAACTACTATAGAATTATAAAAATCAAGACATTAACATCAGTATAATAATATTATATAATCTGTAGTGCTTATTCAAATTTCACTAATTATCCCCTGAATGTATTTTTTCTCCCCATCCACTCCTAGCCAAGAGAGCATGGAGAATCTCCACAGGCTCTTGAAGTTTTTCCCAAATTTCAGGGTCCAATGCACATCACACTGGCAAGGTAAACCCCAACGGGAGAGACGAGTGTAATTTTTCTGTGTGCTCAGGAGAAATACTGCTGGGCACTACTTAAAGTCTCTCTCTCTCTCTCTCTCTCTCTCTCTCTGTGTGTGTGTGTGTGTGTGAGAGAGAGAGAGAGAGAGAGAGAGAGAGAGAGAGAGAGAGAGAGGCTCTGAGGATCAAGCCTGGTGTTTCATGGACACTGGACAAGTTTTTACCACTGAGCTGTGAACCCAGTCTTTTTAATGAATTTGGGAGGAGGATCTCACTATGTTGTCCAGGCTGGTCTCCAGCTCTCATCCTCAAGTGTTCCTCCCACTTCAGCCTTTTCAGTAGAGGGGACGAGAGATGTCACCATGCTTGACAAGTATTCTCTTTAGTTAGCAAAGCAAAGAACTCTAGGCAGGCAGTATTCTCCTATTGACAGACATTTATGTCATTACTATGTTGTATTCTTTTACCCCCAAAGATCTCTATTCATTGATTTTTTGTGTACTAGGTGGATATATGTACAGTTTAATTCCCAGAAATGAAATATGAGGCAAGAGAAACATGTCCTGAGGTTTTGCTCAAGGTCGATAAAGATGATAAACAAAGAAAGTCAGATACAAAGGCAGACAGAAAAACAAAGGGAAGAACTAGATGAGAGGTGGTTAAAAGAGTCTATATCCCCACCAGGAAATATAAGAGGGTTCTTATTTCATCCACACCAGGCCCTGCTCTGCCCACTTTAGGATTATGGGGAGCAATATATTTGTTTATCAAATGGGAAGATGTGCTCTGTTTGCTTTACATCGAAGCAATCAAGTTTATCATTACTTTTTTTTTTTTTTTTTTTGAGGTAAGGTGTCACTCTAGCCCAGGTGGACCTGGAATTCACTACTTAGTCTCAGCATGGCATTGAACTCATAATGATCCTCCTTTCTCTGCCTCCTGAGTGCTGGGATTAAAGGGGTGAACCACCCTTCCTGGCTAAGTTTACCATTTCTTTTGGCCAGCTCCATCTCTTAGTTAAAGGAAGTCTTCTTTGGTTGAGATTTGATCATCGTCCTAACTCCCATTTTCCCCTGTTATTTTGAAATGTTTGTCTTGTTGCAGTCCTTGTTGAACCCAGGGCCTTGGATGTGCTGGGCAAGTGCAATACCACTGAGCTATATTTCTGGATGGTGCACGTATCTCTTGAACTAGACTTCGCATGCTAATAAGTGAAGTGGATGGTTTTGATCTTAGAGTAAATAATTGAGTTTCAATCAATCAATATATATGTTTATATGTGTGTATATTATCTATATATCTATGTATCCATCTATCTATCTATCTATCTATCTATCTATCTATCTATCTATCTATCTATCTATCTATCTATCTATCTATCGAGAGAGAAATGGTTAAAATACCTACCCTAGGCCAAAGGTAAAATCCTATTGCTGAAGAAACCACAGAAAGACATTGAACAACACTGAGAGACCCTGCGAGGTCCAGATTGGTATCCAGTACCCAGATGGCAGCAAGTGTAGTGCTGGAAGGCCCAACATAAGCTGCCAGGGGAAATTGGTCAATGATATTTGGAGAAAGCAGAGACCACTGATACAAAATGCAGTCTGTTGCCATGAGAAGGCTGACATGAGAAGTGTGCCAGGGCCACGTGATGCTGTAAATGAACTCCAGCTGCATCTTCCACTTTGTGCATCTGGCTTTATGTGGATACTGGGGAATCGAACTCAGGCCATTAGGCCTTGCAAGCAAGTGCCTTAACCACTCTGCCATCTCTCCAGCCCCCTTATTTCTCTTTTTTTAACACACCTACTCATCCCTATACTTATTTTTACAAAGTCTTAAAGCATGCAGTGTTTTTACTTTCTCCTGAATAATATTCAGAGCGAATCGTGCCTTTATTACCCAGTACACACATATTGTTTTATTGTATTTAGTAGCTCATCAGTTTCTGAACTCATAATCTTTTTTTACATCTAATTTCTTCTCCCTCAGTTTACTGTTCTTCTAATTAAAGTACATATTTAAAATACTTTTAAAATATACTTATTTGCAAGGGGAGAGAGAATGAGAGAGAGACAGAGAGAGGGAGAAAGAGAGAGAGAGAGAGAGAGAGGAAATGAGCATTCCACAGCCTCATGCCACTGCAAACACAATTCCAGACGCAGGCTCCATTTTGTGCATCTGCCTTTACATGAATGCTGGGACTTCAACCAGACTGTCAGGCTTTGCTAGCAAGCATCTTTAACCACTGAGCCATCTCTTCAGTCCCTAAAGCATTTCATTGGCAACCTTTTTATTTTTTATTTTTATGTTATTGACATTTTATTGAAACAGAAGCACAAGAAGCCAAGGCTATGCATAGAGAAGAGCGAGCTTCAGGCACATGCGCGTGGACAGAATCTTATGACTAACATCTTTTGCAATAGCTGCAAGGTGTTCATTGTTGATGCAGGGGTGTGCAGGGGTATTTAGGGGTGTTCAGGGGTATGCAGGGGTGTGCAGGGGTATGTAGGGGTGTTCAGGAGCATGCAGGGTATTCAGCGGTGTGTAGGCATATGCAGGGGTATGCAGGGGTGTGCAGGGATATGCAGGGGTGTGTAGGGGTGTTCAGGGGTATGTAGGGGTGTTCAGGGATATGTAGAGGTGTTCAGGGGTATGTAGGGGTATTCAGGGGTGTACAGGGGTATGTGTTCAGGGGTATGCAGGGGTGTGCAGGGGTAAGTAGGGGTTTTCAAGGGTATGTAGGGGTGTGCAGGGGTATGTGTTCAGGGATATGCAGGAATATGTAGGGATGATCAGGGGCATGCAGAGGTATGCAAGGGTGTGCAGGGGTATGTAGGGGTGTTCAGGGGTATGTAGGGGTATTCAGGGGTATGCAGGCGTGTGCAGGGTTATGTAGGGGTGTGCAGAGATATACAGGGGTATACAGGGATATATATGGGGTATTCAGGGGTGTGCAGAGGTATACAGGGGTATGCTGGGGTATACTTGGGTGTGCAGGTGTATACAGGGCTATACAGGGGTATACAGAGGTATGCAGGAATTTGCAGGGCTGTGGTATTTGGGGAATTCCTCTTGAGACTCACAGTCAAGATCTGGAGAATGTCCCAGATTTGGTCATTTTAGTTTCATCTTTAAACACCACCTCTCATATATATGTGTATATATATATACATATATATGATTTTAAGAGCAATACCTTTATGAGAATATACAGATGACTATTGTATCTTAGGTTGTAGGATCCTATCTTCATGTCCGGAAGATGACTTTCTGTTCATCTGGTTTACTCGTCAAATACCAAGCCTAAGATCCTCTCCATCTACATGCAAGTTGTTCTTTCCTCTTGATATTTTTTGTTATTGTTTACTATTTATTTTTTTCAAGGAAGAGTCTTGCTCTAGCCCAGGCTGACCTGGAATTCACTATGCAGTCTCAGGGTGGCCTCAAATTTATAGCGATCTTCGTACCTCTGCCTCCTGAGTGCTGGGATCAAAGGCGTGTCCCACCATTCCTGGCTCCATTTCCTATTAAAATTTTTTTCTAAAAATATTTTATTATTTATTTGAAAGCAGAGTGGTGGGGTGGGGGGCAGGGAGCTGCAACTCTGGTCCCAGTCATTCTTCCCACACTGAGCTGTTGATCAAAGAGACCTGCAAGGTCCCCAAAACAAGACAGGTTTCTGTCAAAGCTCTTGAATACCCACCCTAGGCCAAAGGTAAGATCCTATTGCTGAAGAAACCACAGAAAGACATCGAACAACACCGAGAGACCCTGTGAGATCCAGAGTGGTATCCAGTACCCAGATGGTAGTTGGTGCAGTGCTTTAAGGCACTGTACAAGCTGCCAGGGGAAATTGGTCAATGATATTTGGAGAAAGCAGAGACCACTGATACAAAATGCAGTCTGTTACCATGAGAAGGCTGAACACACTTCCTTCTGGGAGAGATCAATGGACCAAGAAATGATCACTGGTGCAATAGAGGCATCAAGACCTGGTGTGTGTGGGGGGGTATTCAACAGCTTTAAAAAATATTTTATTTATTCATTTTCAAGCAGAGAAATACAGAGAGAGAGAGACAGAGAGAGACAGAGAGAGACACACACACACAGAGAGAAAATACCAGGGCCACCACCTTGTGGGTCTGGCTTATGTGGGTACTGGGGAATTGAACCCAGGGCCTTAGGCACCAGAGGCAAGTGCCTTAACTGCTGAGCCATCTCTCCAGCCCTCAACAGCTTTTAAATTGGCCAAGAAATCTACTCAGTGACAAGGAACCCTGAAATGGAATTGGGACTCAGGGCAAAATCCTATGGGAACCAAAACCGGGGGCTCCAAAGAGAAATCCCCTTTAGAGAACTACAGAGAGGCTAATCTCAATAGAGTTTTGCCAAATTAGAAATGTGTGTCTCATTTAACCTATACTGATCTCACTCTCTGATGGAGATTCTGTTTGTATTTTTCAGAAGACAGTGAGAGAGCTGTGGCCATTCCAACTCCACCAAAGGCTGATATCCCAGCAAGAGATGAACCACCCCAGGCCTGGCTTGTAGACCCCAAGTGAAACACTTGAGACAGTGGTGGGGCAAGAAAGAGACCTATAACCAGAGCCAATCAGTCATCCCAGGTAAAGTCAGCGAGACAGACACCCATGACTTACAACACAACTTAAAGTAGAAGCACAGAGACTCTTAAATTCACAACAACAACAATGAAACAGACTTAAAACTCACCCTCCATGACTCAGGGAATGGAGCGGAAGTGGGGGGGGGAGATTGTAAGAGCCATGGTGGGGGAGATTACCCAGAGACTTGGCCCCCTCAGCTACAATACATAAAGGGGGGCAACCTTGTTGCCTTCTGTGCTATCCATAACCTCTTGCTACATGGATTGTTCCAGTGTGCCCACCGAGGAGGATACCCAGTAGATTGGGAACAGGGCGGAGGGAAATGGGAATATAAACACAATAGTCAATGTATCTAATTTTGGGCTATAAGATAAAATTAAAAAATTATTTACTTGTAAGCAGAGTGGGGGGACTAGAAAGTATGGGCACTCCAGAGCCTCTTGCCATTGCAAATAAACTCCATACATTTGTCACCTTGGGCATCTGGCTGTGCTGGGTTCTGGGGAAATGAATCCCAGGCCATCAGACTTTGCAAGAAAGCACCTTTAACCACTGAGCCATCTCTCTAGCCCATCCATTCCCTATTTATAATGAACAAATGCCCTTGGCCTACATGACACTGCATGGGCACATTTCAGATAAAGAGAATGAGGGGTGAGTCGAAGAGTTGTTCCTCAAGGAGCAAAAGGTATGGAAGAGGCTGTGGAGGGCTCTTGACTCAGCCAGGGTTGGAATCTGCAAGCCAGGCGGCACCTAGAAGCTCAAGGGTACTTGTGGGAAGGAAGGGTTCTCCCTGGTAACCTCGGAAGGCTCTTTACAGCTCTCTGCCCTGATGCAAAGAGGAAATCGATCTCACCATCTAGAGCAATGACGAAAATGGGGACAAAGAAGAGAGGTTGTGGTTCTGTTCTTCCCCTTCTGGTAGCTGTTCCAGTGCAAAAGCAATCCTAAATGTGCTCATAATTCACTATATTTATTTATTTGAGAGAGTGAGAGAGAGAAAGAGGCAGACAGAGAGAATGGGCACGCCATGGCCTCCTCCCACTGAAACCAACTCCAGACACATGTGTGCTGGGTTTACGTGGGTCCTGGGAATCCACTCGAGTCCTGCTTTGCAGGCACACCTGAACCACTAAGTCATCTCTCCAGCCCCATAATTTATTTTAAATATTTTTATATATTTATTTGCAATCAGAAAGAGAGACACAGAGAGAAACAGAGAGACAGAGCATACAGACAGACAGACAGACTGAGAGAATGGGTGCGCTAGGGCTTCCATCCACTGCAAATGGACTCCAAATGTTCAAATGTTCTGTGCCACTTTGTGCATCTGGCTACATGTGGGCTCTGGGGAATCAAACCTGGGTTGTTAGGCTTTGCAGGCAAGTGCCTTTATTGGGGATCCATCTCTGCAGCCTCCCATCATAATTCACTTTAAAAATATACTCTGTGAAGCCCGTGTTTTGACTGAGAATAGGAGCAGTATACTTAATCAGTATGACCTCAGCCAGTGCTATCTCACGTTTCCCAGTGTTATTTTTTTCTCTTTTTAATGATAATGTGTTCTATTCTGGTTATAAAAATCATATGAAGGTCAGATAGGGTGGCACACATCTTTAATCCCATCACTTTGGAGGCTGAGGATAGATGTGAGTTTAGGGTAGCCTTGAACTCCTACCTCTGCCTCCAGAGCCTCAATGGAGGAGGCGCCACCATGCCACGAGTTCGAGGCCACCCTGAGACTACATAGTGAATTCCAGGTCTGCCTGGGCTAGAGGGAGACCCTACTTCAAAAAATAAAAGAAAACAAAAATATATGAGCAAGTGATCCATATTTATTATTTTCATAATTTAAGTATTTCATTATTAAAGCAATTCATTTAAATATTTAAAGGACAGAAAGATGAATATGGAAAAAAATAAAAATCACCTGTTCTCTTTCCAAGTAGGAACCTACTTGCCCAAACTTTTTTCTTTGCCTCCTTTCAACTCTACAAAAGCAGATCAACTCTCTAGGCATTGTTCTGTGTTATTACTTACATATCCTAGACTTTCTCTCTCTGTATTTTTTTGGTTTTTAGAGGTAGTGTCTCACTCTAGCCCAGGCAGACCTGGAATTCACTACGTAGTCTTATGGTGGCCTCAAACTCAGGGCAATCCTTGTATGTCTGCCCCTTGAGTGCTGGGATTTAAGGCTTGTGGGCCTCCTCTTCCTCCCCCTCCTCTTCTCCCTCCCCTCCCCCTTTTCTTCTGTCCTTTCCCCTCCCTCCTTTTCCTCTCTCTTTTTCCTTCCCTTCCTTCCCTTTCCCCCTCCCCTCTCCTCCTCCTTTTTGGTTTAGATTTTATATGTTATAGAATAAAAAGGATAGGACTGGTTCAGCAGTTAAGGCGCTTTCCTACGGAGCCTAAGGACCTGGGTTCAATTCCCCAGTACCCATGTAAGCCAGATGCACAAAGTGGCTCATGCATCTGGAGTTCCTTTGCAGTGGCTGGAGGCCCTGGTGCGCCCACTGTCTCTGTCTCTCTCCCTCTGTATTTCTGTTTACAAATAAATAAGATATAAAAATAAAAAAGAGCTGGTGTGGTAGCACACACCTTTAATCCCAGCACTGGGGAGTTAGAGGTAGGATCACCATGAGTTCAAGGCCACCCTGAGACTACATAGTGAATTCCAGGTCAGCCTGGGCTTGAGTGAGACCCTACCTCGAAAAATCCTCCCCCCAAATAAAAATAAAATAAAAAGGGAATAAAAAGGATAGTTACCGAGTAATGTATCAAATAGACATAGTATGACCACATTATGTTAAAGATTCCTGCATGTTTACATGTAGAGACAGCTGTTATTTCCTATCTAGAAACACAGATGAATGGTTTTATTTGCACAGAACACAATCTGGCAGGTTACAGCAATACTCACTTTGAGATGGCATGTCAATTCCCAGGTTGCCCTTGAACTCCAGATCCTCCTGCCTCAGCCTCCCAAGCACTGGACTACAGGTGGGCATCATCACTGTCGGTTTATTCTTTTCTTATTTTTTAAAAAAGATCTTTTTTTTTGGTTTTTCGAGGTAGGGTCTTGCTCTAGTTCAGGCTGACCTGGAATTCACTACGCAGTCTCAGTGTGGCCTTGAACTTATGGCAATCCTCCTACCTCTGCCTCCTGAGTGCTGGGATTAAAGGTGTGTGCCACCATGCCTGGCTGTAAAAAAGATTTTGTTTATTTATGTATTTTTAGAGATTGAGGGCGAGCGAGAGAAAGAGAGATAGAGAAAGAGAAAATATGAATGAGTAGGCATGCTATGGTCTTTAAAATTTTTGTTGTTGTTGCTTTTTCAATTTTTTTTGAGGTAGGGTCTCACTCTAGCCCAGGCTGATCTGGTATTCACTATGTAGTCTCAGGGTGGCCTTGAATTTATGGCAATCCTTCTACCTCTGCCTCCTGAGTGCTGGGACTAAAGGCATGTGCCACCATGCCCAGATAAAAAATATTTTTTTTAAATTTTATTTTTTAAATTTATTGTCCATAATGAGTTACAACATTTAGTGGGCAAACAATGAGTTGTTATCCCCAATTCCCCGCTGCCCTCCCCTCGCCCCTCCAAAAAAATATTTTTATGCATGAGCCTGCAGCCACTGCAAATGAACTCCAGACACATGTGCCACTTTGTGCATCTGGCTTTACATGGGTACTAGGGAATCGAACTCAGGTCCTTAAGCTTTGCAAGTGCCTTAACTGCTGAGCCATCTCTCCAGCCCCATCTCTCCAGCCTTGTCAGTTTATTATTGGCGAATTTTAGAATTATTTCATTGTCTCAAATGTTGAGGTTGTGAGGTATTAAGCTTGTGGATATGTGTGTGAAGAATTAATGTACTTTTCAATAATGAACATACCTTGCATCATTATGTTCCTCAGTCAGGTTCTACAGTTTTTTTTTTCAAAATTCCCACTGTGTATCTTATCAAATTTATGCTTAAACATTTTATATTTTATGGTTTTATTTTGCCAGCATATACCTATAATCTCATCATTCAATAGACAGAGGCAGAGTTCAAATTCAACCTGGAATATAGGGAAACTCTGTCTTTAAAAAAATCAGAGAGGGCTGGAGAGATGGCTCAGCGGTTAAGGCACTTGCCTCTAGTGCCTAAGACCCTGGGTTCAGTTCCCCAGGACCCACATAAACCAGACCCACAAGGTGGTAGCCCTGGTCTCTCTCTCTCTCTCTCTCTCCCTCTCTCTCTCTCTCTCTGCTTGAAAATGAATCAATAAAATATTTTTTAAAAAAATCAGAGAGCTGGAAAGATAGCTCAATGGTTAAGGCACTTGCTTGTAAAGCCCAGTGACCCAGTTTTGATTCCCCAGTATTCATGTGAAGCCAGATGCACAAAGTGAAGCATGCACCTGGAGTTCATTTGCAGCAGCTAAGGCCCTGGTGTTCTATTCTCTCTCTCTGTCTCTCTCTCTCTCCTCCTCCCCTTCCTGCAAATTAATATTTTAAAACATCAGGGGCTGGGGAGATGGCTCAGCAATTAAAGGCACTTTCTTGCAAAGCCTGCTGGTCTGGGTATGATTCCCCAGTACCCACATGAAGCCAGATGCACAAAATGGTGCATGTATGTGGAGTTCATCTGCAGCAGCAGGAAGCCCTGGAGCACCCTTACTGTTTTTCTTCTCCTTTCTCTCTTATTGAAAATAAAGAAATACATAGTCTCCATTAACCTACTGGCTTTAAAAAAATCACTTCTTGGACTTTTGACAGAGATGAGGCATATTTTATGTTTGGTTATTAATGCCTCCAGAATTATTTTTAATTTAACAATGTGACTGACATTTTATAGTACTTATCATATGTTAGAATAATAAACAATAGCATACATTCAGAAAGCATGTAAATAGTTCTTTAATTGTAGGTGAAAAAAGAAATTTTTAGCTTAATTATACTAAGAAAAAAAGTATATTCAGCTTGGTTTGCTAGGGTCATATGTAAAAGTCAACTGAGTATTTAGGACACAAAAATCAGGCCTCACCTTCCCCACGCCTCGTAGGTCTTGAGAAATTATATACCCTCAGAGGGAAACATCTCAACCGTTGCTTCACAAATGCCTGGACTTCTGCCTTAGCTTCATTGCTTCCAACTGAGGCCGTCCCTTCTCTAAAATGTGGAGACTCCTGAAAAAGTAGAAGCTATTGAAGCCATTGTGGTCTTCTTCATCTTAACATGCAACAACCATCACTTGCTTCCCAGCATCTAGTGAAGAGGAGTTCTTTTTTAAATAAACACTTTTTATTTACATGTGTGTGTGCACGTGTGTGTGTTGTGTGCGTGTGTGCATGCATGCATATGTGTGCATGGATATGTATGAGTATGTGTGTGCTTGCATGTGCACGTGTGTGTGGATATGTATAGAGTATTGTGTGCGTGTGTGCATATGTATGTGAGTGCGTGGATATGTATGAGTATGTGTGTGCATATTTATGTGCATGTGTGTGTACATGCATGCATGTGTGTGCGTATGTGTGGGTATGTATGCGTATGTGTGTGGTTGCGTTGCACATGTGCATTTGTGCATGTGCACGTGTGTGTGCTTGGATATGTATGGAGTATGTGTGTGCATTGTGTGTGCATGTGCACACACTTGCACGAGCACATGTGCATTGCAGGACTCCTGCTGCTGCAAACACCAGACATTTGCCAAGTATGATGCGGATTCCGTAAATTTTAAATTTTTAAATTTTCGCTGGGCCGGAATCTGCATCATACTTGGCACATCAAGGACGTGTATAAAATAGATGAGTTAATGGACTACCAGCTTTGCTCGTTTGACGGCTTGGCCTAGGGGTTGGTTTGCTCAAAGCTGCGGTCACGGAGCTGTTCTGGGGCGACCACTACTCTGTCACTTAGGCTTCCTTTCTGCAGAGTCTCACTGCCAGCAGATGTTAGGTCTGGAGTATAACAAACAACTGCTAACACATTTTGCACTAAAGTGGAACAAGTGTTGATTTGTACAGTTTAAGTGTCTATTTATACAGTTTTAAATGTCTATAGAATAAAAGGTCAGTGTTATGAGATGCTTGGTCAGGTTACTGATGAGCTCTGTCTCCTTGTCCTCAGGGGTCCAACCATTTCACAAATGACATCCCCAGGGAAGTCCTGGGAGACTGGAAGGTGAGGAAGAACCAGTAGATCCCCACCGCACTGTTCACTTTTCCCATTTTAGCATTGATGAATATATAATGCAGTCAATGCTGGTTGAACTGGAGGTCTCTGCTTTCTCAACTCCTAGATAGAGAGAATGTATGAAAGAGAATGGGTACACCAGGGCCTCCAGCCACTGCAAACAGACTCCAGACAATGTACCACCTCGTACATCTGCCTTTACATGGGTACTGGGGAATCAAACCCAGGCTGGCAGGCTTTGCAAGCAAGTGCCTTTAACCGCTGAGCCATCTCTCCAGCCCTGAATTTTTTTTTAATATTTGCTGTTAGCAGAACTGAGTGTTACTGAGAAAGAGAATAACTGGTATCAGAAGGTTAAAAATAGGCTCAAGTTGATGGATTTTATTGATTAGTAGTTTTTTCTTTGTGGTGAGAGAAATCTTGAGCAGCTAAAATTTCTTTGAACATCTTAATGAGAGCTATAAATGTTGCTACGGTCAGCTTCTATTGTGACCCACCCAGCTTGGACTTTACAACCCTTGCTTCTATATGTCTTTAGTCTAGCAGATTAGAGGTTCTCAGTAACTAGCTGCTGAAAGAATATCAAACACTTGAAACTCATTAGCTTTCAATCACTTCTTGGTCTTTTAGCTAAGATCAAGTGCAAGTCTTTAGCTTTCTGAAAATATTATAACTGGGCTGGAGACACAATGCATACCTTGTAAGCATAAGGACCTGAGTTTGATTCCAGTGCCCACATAAAAATGCCAGTGTCAGTGGCCTGCACTTGTAATTTCTGTGCTTAGGAGGCAGAGACAGGAGGATTTCCGTGGTTTGCAAGCTCCAGACCAATGAATGACACTTTGTCCTTGTCACAGTCAGCCACACGTCACTGGGATGAATCTCCAAACCAGGCACAGTTTATGGGAGGAAAGGACTTATTTGTAGCTATAGATATAGAAGTTCCAGAATGCAAAAGAGGCTGCTCCCCTTTCACAGGTCCAAGCAGAGAGAAAAACCCACCACCTACACCACACACACAATAGCAAACAGGCAGGGAGGCAAGGAGAGAATTCTTTCACCTTTATCTAGCCCTAGGGTGGGATCTTGCAATTCTATCCCAGACTTAATGGCTTCCTGAGTCTCTGGAATTTCCTTCCTGCACTGCCCACACAGGAAAGGATGTTTACTTCTAGCTCCTTTGAGCTTCCTTACATCCTGCCCCCTACTGAGAGGCTGCCTTCCTGTTAACATCCTCAGAGACCCACCCAAGATTACTTGAAAGGTCAAGTTGACAACGAAACTTAACCATTACAATCCTCTCTTTAAAGTTTTTTTGGGAAGGTGTACCTGAGATTGTCTTCTGTGTTCCATGTGTGTGAGTGCACACAAACACACATGCATAAAAATACTGCAAAACCTTCAACTACTTAACTACTAGGTCCAACATTAATGAGAAGAAACTTCAAGGATGGGGGAATCCTTTCTGGAATCTATTTTATTTCTTAAAATTTTATTTATTTGCAATCAGAGAGGGAGGGAGGGGGAGAAGATAGAATGGACACCCCAGGGACTCCTGCCACTGCAAGCAAACTCCAGGTGCATGTGCCACTTTGTGCATTTGGCTTTATGTGGATACTGTGGAACTGAACCCTGGACCAGCAGGCTTTGTGAGCAAGTGCCTTTAACCACTGTCATGGTTTGATCCAGGTGTCCCCCACAAACAAATGAATGTGTTCTGATTGATTGATCTTCAGATGATGGCAGTTTGGGTTTTACAACCTCGCTAAAGCTGTGTTGTTGGGGGCAGGCTTATGGGGGTTATAAAACAGCTTCCTCTTGCCAGTGTTTGGCACACCTTTCTGCTGCTGTTTGCAGTGTTGTAGTGGAGGTGATGTCCACCCCTCTGCTCATGCCATCGTTTTCCCTGCCAGGATGGTCTCTCTTTGAGTCTGTATGCTAAATAAACCCATTCCTCCACAAGCCGCTCTTGTTTGGGTTCTTTCTGCACAGCAACTAGAATGCTGACTGCACCAACCGCTGAGCTCTCTCTCCAGCCCCTAGAGTCTATTTTATACTTGACAAAACAGCACTGACTTATTCCTTGGTGTTTAACTAAATTGTCCTGAAAAATCTATATAGCCATATCCAATTGTCCTGTTTGAAGGTCAGGATCTTGGGCTGTGGATACTAAGTAATTATTGATATCTTTTTTACTAGTAAAATCTCAAAACTCTTGTGATGGTTAAATTTGTTGTCAACTTGACATTTTTAGTAATCTTGGGTGGATCTCTGAGGTTGTTCACAGGAAGGCAGCCCTCTCAGTAGGGGGCAGGATATAAGGAAGCTCAGGGGAGCTAGAAACAATATCCTTTCCTGGGAGGGCCCTGTAGGAAGGAAATTCCAGAGACTCAGGAAACCAACAAGACTGGGAAAGGGTTGCATGACCCTATTCCAAGGCTATGTAAAGGGGAAAGAAATCTCTCTTCCTCCACCCCTGTTTGCTGTTGTGTGGGTGTGGTGCTGGTGATGGTTATTCTTTCTGTGCTTGGACCTGTGAAAGGGGGCCAGCCTCTTTCACCATTATGGAACTTCCTTTCCATGGAGCAGTAAATTCAATAAATCCTTTCCTATTGTAACTATGCCTGGTTTGGAGATTCATCCCAGAGTCCTGTGGCCGACTAGGACAACACTTAACTCCACTTTCCTTGCCAATATAGATGTAATCTATGGCAAGCAGGAAGACATCACATTGGATATCCTGCTTCTGGTTTTGATTTTTTACACATGAACATTGGTCAGTATGTATGATGTGGTGTGTTATGTGTGGTGGTTGCATGTGTGTGTGGAGATGTGCACACTGCTGCCAGAGGGGAACTTTGGGTGTTCTTTGTAATTCCATGGGATGGGCTTCTCTCTCAACCTGAAGTTGCCATTTTTGGTCAAGGAATCCAGCCATTCTTCAGTCTCTGCACCCTCCCTCTGCTCCTCCCCTGTTCTCCTCTACTCTTCTCCCCATCCTCCTCCAGTGCTGTCCAGTGCTATCTTAGTTGTGGACATGCATGGGTCCTGGGGAAATAGAATCCAGAGGTCTCAGGCCTTCCCAAGTCCTCAAGTTTGAGCAGCAAGTGCTCAGAACCCCCGAGCCATCTCTCCAACCCCAAGGTAACTTTAAAAAATCTTCTGAATTAAAACATGTAGAGGGCTGGAGAGATGGCTTAGAGGTTAAAGGTGGTTGCTTGAAAGCCTGATATCCGAGGTTCAATTCCCCAGTAACCAAGTAAAACCAGATGCACAAAATGGCCCATGCATCTGGAGTTCCTTTACAGTGGCAGGAGGCCTTGGTGCACCCGCACTCAATAGCTCTCTGGGTCTGTAATCACATCCAGCAAAAATTCAGGAATCTAGACTACCTCCCTTATTGTCTATTTCATATGGCAGTGTGCTACATTAAAAAACATACTAAATATGTGATAAACCTTATTATACTGTATTAATTTTTTGGTGAGTATAGTGTGTGGCGGCAGTGTGTGTGCACGTGTGTAATGCATGTACATGTGCTCAAGGACATTTCTAGGTTGCAGGCATTCAGGCCCTCATGCTTGTACAGACCTCCCCAGCACATGTATATATTTTAAGGCTCAGTCCACTTACTCGTGTACACAATTAGAAGTTGCCATTGGAATTATTGCTGTTTCAAGGCCAAACTATGTATATAAGAATGAGCATCAAATCCAAGGATCACTTGGGACACTCAGTAAATTTTATAAAAGTGGTCATGATGATACAATATTTGGTGTTCAGATGCAGTATACATCACATGGCTTAAAAAATTACTTATTTGAGAGAGAGAGAGAGAGAGAGAGAGAGAGAGAGAGAGAGAGAGAGAGAGAGAGAGAGAATGAGAATGGGCACGCTAGGGCCCCCAGCCACTGCAAAGGAACTCCAAACACATGCGCCCTCTTGTGCATCTGGCTTTACATGGCCACTGGGGAATCAAACTCTGGTCCTTCTGCATTGCAGGCAAATGCCTTAAGCACATCATGACCTTTTTAGACTAACGAATTATCACTTTCAGCAGGGTGTGTGTGTGTGTGTGTGTGTGTGTGTGTGTGTGTGTATACCCATGTGAGACACAAGGTTCTATTCTATAACCCAGTGATCTGGAACTGATGGCAATCCTCCTGCTTTCGCCTCCCAAGTACTAGAACTACAGGTATAAGCCCCTACAGCTTCCTGACAGATTTTTAAAAATTTGGGGTGGACAGATAGAACTGTTAGAATAAAAAGATGTGTGTGGGGGGGGGGTAAAAGCAAGCCTGTCTTCACAAAACTTATTCCAAATCCTCCAATTTGAGGTAGCTATAAATCTGCCTGGGTCAATATTAAACCATCCTGGGTAAAAGGCTGTGTGGTTGAATCATTCTCGATTAATTGCATGGGAAAAGAACAGAAGTCATTTACGTGTTCACGTCCTTGAGTCAACCAGCACTGTCACGGAGTGATTTACGTCCAAGAGTTGAAGGAGGGAGAGTGTAGGCCAAAACACCTCCCTAATGGCTGAATGTCAGAGAGCAGGGAGGGGCAGGAAGCTGGAGGCTGCTAAGTGACAAGGGGTGGCATTGGTCAGCTTGCTGCATGCCAGAGAGCAGCTCGACTTTGTTCCCTGCCCGCATCTGTGCAAGCCTGGATGGGTCATTTCCCTTGGCCACAGGAGGGTACCAAGGGAAAAAACCAGGAGCAAAACAATTCCGTTCTACTTCTTTACACCTTGAAAAGCTGGCAGCGTTAGTCTTCAGGCACCTGCCAGTCCCTACTGAGTGACATGTGTTTTCAGACTCTCCATACACACAAAATTGCCCAACACAGAAAACGTGGTTGGCTTCTGTCATGGGAACATTTTCCCCTGGGGAGAAGCAGACACACGTCTCCACCCCAGATAGTACGATTATACCAATACCAGTTTGGTGAACAAATGAGGATATTGGGGGTCACTTACTGAGTGTGGCTAGGGAGGATAGGAATGTGGACCCCCGAAGCAATGGCTTTGATGGGGCTCCCTGGGTCAAGATTACTCCTTGGATGTTCCTCCCTCAGCCTCTGGGTGAGAGGGGAGCACCTTCGGGGACAAGCCTGATCTCATGAGCCCCCTCTGAAGTGCTGCTTTGGGGTCTCATGCTCTGTAACTCAGCCCTCACCCAAGGGTAAGGGAGGAGAATCTGAGAATAATCTTGACACAGGGAGCCCCATCCAAGTGGCTGCTTGGGGGGGGGGACTCCGCAATCCTATAAATAACTCCTCACTCTGTAAGTAACTTCAATAAATTCATTTCTTCACAGAGCTGGGATTGCTGCAATCATACTTTGGTCTGCCATCTGAGCCCTATTTGGAGTGCAGACGTGTGTTTGCATCTCCCCAGGGGAAAAGTTTCCCAAGATAGTTGGGTATACTTTTCTTTTTTTTTTTCAGGCCAAATTTTTTTTTAAATTTATTGTCCATAATGAGTTACAACATTTAGTGGGCAAACAATGAGTTGTTATCGCCAATTCCCCGCTGCCCTCCCCTCCCTGCTCTGGATAACCTCCTCCATGAGTCATCTGGATCAGTCCTTGTGACAGGGGACCATGGATAGCCTAGTATTCAGCCAGGTTCTCCTGGCCATGCCTCTGGATAATCTCCCCCACCACGGCTCTTACAATCTTTCCGCCCCCTCTTCCACATAGTTCCCTGAGTCGTGGTGGATGAGTAATAAGTTTGCTTTAAGGTTGTGAGCTTAGGGGTCTTTGTGTCGAAATTGTTGGTTTCTGTCTCACTGGCTTATCCTGTGTTGATTTAATGGCTGTGGCTGTGGGCCCCTTGTTCATCCCGTCATTCTCTGTGGGGTTCCATTTGGATCCTCCACGATATGACTGTGGTGGCTCCTCTCTTGCCAGAATCTCAGCTATCGGCCTACGGTCGGTTGGTCAAATTCTTTATTAACTAGCAATTAGAAAATCTTTTTTTTATCTTAAATATATATTTATTGTCCATAATGTGTTACATTATTCAGTGGGCAAACAATGAGTTGTTATCCCCAATTCCCCAATGCCCCCCTCCCCCTCCCCAATCAGCTGGGTATCCTCCTCCGTGTACCATCTGGATCAGTCCTTGTGGCAGGGGGCCCTGGATAGCCTAGTATTCAGCCCGGACCTCCTGGCTCAAGTGTGTTGTTGCTATAGGGTGCCATGCCTCTGGATAGTCTCCCCCCTCATTTTTGTTTTTGAGATGATGTCTTACTATGTAGCCCAAACTGGTCTCAAATTTCCTATGTAGCCCAGGCTGGCTCAAGCTTAGCAAACCAAGTTGTAAGGTGGATTTATGAAACACTGTCCAGACCTAGGAAGGAGAGCTGACCACTCAAGTCTCAGGGTTACAGGTCATCTTGACCCTAAGCAAGCACAACCTCGTCACTGTGGACATCCTTGGTGGAGTTCTTTCATCTCTCCTAGTTACTTAGTGGACAGTTCCTTACTATCCTTGACAAGATGTCCCTTTTCAGAGCATCTATCATGTCATGAGCCACTTGGTTGCTCTCAGTGGCATCTGAAGTCTCTTGTCTTTCTCAGTAGTGAAATCAGGTCAGTTCAGGAGACATAGGTCCTCATTCACTCTCCCAGGCTTTTCTTCCCATGGCACTGTCATTTTCCTCTTTTTATCCTGTCTCATCTTCCAGCTTTTTAAAAAAAGTTTTTAAAAATATTTTTATTTATTTTCAAGCAGAGAGAGAGAGAGAGAGAGAGAGAGAGAGAGAGAGAGAGAGAGAGAGAGAGAGAGCGCACCAGGGCCACCACCTTGTGGGTCTGGCTTATGTGGGACCTGAGGAATTGAACCTAGGGCCTTAGGCACTGGAGGCAAGTGCCTTAACCGCTAAGCCATCTCTCCAGCCCTCACCTTCCAGCTTTCTAACCTTAGCATGTTCATTTTTCAAGGGAGCTAGAGGTTACATATGAGTAGTATCATTGTGGCAGGAGAATAATGAACTTCTCTCCAAAGTGTCCATGCCCCAATATCCAGAACCTATGAACATATTCCCTCACATGGTGTGCTAGCTTTCCATTGCTGTAACAAGCACCAGGAACTCATCAACTTAAAAACAGGAAAGGTTTGAGGCTGAAGAGATAGCTCAGTGGTTAAAGGCACTTGCTTAAAAAGCCTGCCTGTACAGATTCAATTCCCTAGTGTCCACGTAGAGCCAGATGTACAAAGTGGCACATGTGCCTGGAGTTTGTATGCTTGTATGTGGCAAGAGGTCTTGGAGGGCCTATATGCTTTCTCAAATAAATGTTTTAAAAAGAAAGGTTTCTTTTGAGTCATGGATTAGGAGTTCAGTCATAATTGATCACATCTTTTCTTCTGGGGGAGAATGCATGGAGAGATGAAGTAATCACAGCAGCCTGGAAGCAAAGAAGAGGAGACCCAGGTCCTACACTCCTCTGCAGGAACATGCTTCCAGTCACCCAAACACTACTGTTAGGAGTCACCTCTTAAAGTTTCCATCATGTCCTCCTGGTAACAAAGTGGGAATCAAACTTAGACCGTAGACCACTGTACGTGGGCATTCTAGACTCAGTAATTAAGGTAACAAGACCTTAAAATAGAGGGATTATGGGAATGGACCTAAATAATCACAGGAATCCTTGAAAGTGGAAGAGAAGAGTAGATGGTATAAAGAAACGAGACAGAAGGAAAAGGAAGAGACATGAAACGTGAGAATTCAGCCACTGCTGCTTCCTCATTTGAAAGTGAGGAAGGAAGAGGGGCCTCTGTCTTAGAACCTCAGGAACTGAATTCTGCCAGCCACTACAGTGAGCAGAGAAATGGATCTTTCCCTGAACTAGGGTGCTGGACCTCAACAGTCACCAAAGTCCTGCTGAGTCAGGGGCTCCAGGCTTTCCATCTGGTGGAACTCCAAGAATGGATCTGGTGAATACCGAAGGATGAATTTAAAAGGAGAAACTTTATTACATCGAGAAAGCAGGTTAGAGGAGAAAGGTTAGTGCAGAGAAGAAGCAGACTTTATTCTATAGAAAAGTAAGTGAAGGAGTTGGAGAGATGGCTGAGCAGTTAGGTGCTTGCCTGCAAAGCCTGAAGACCTGGGTTCAATTCCCCAGTACCCACATAAAGCTGGATGCAGTGGCGCAAACATCTGGAGCTTGTTTACAGCAGCTGGATGCCCTGGTGCGCCCATTCTCTCTCTCTCTCTCTCTCTCTCTCTCTCTCTCTCTCTCTCTCTCTCTCTCTCTCTCTCTCTCTCTCTCTCTCTCTCTTCTCTCTGCTTCTAAGTAAGTAGATAAAAATATAAAAGTGAGTAAAATGTACAGGTTCCCTGTCGTGGGGGGGGACATGAATAGGTCACCATTGAGCACTATGTATCAGGGAGTTTACATACTGAGGATGAGTGTGCCCTTGATTTACATGGAAGTTACACGTCAAGTTGGGATGAACTTTATTGGCTAAGCTTAAATGTATTTAGACAGCTTGATTGGCTGATGGGTCAGGGAGCCCACGGAAAGTCTCAAGGGAGGAGCATGCTGGCTTCCCTGTTCTTCCCAGAGCCTCATCCTTCCTCTTATCTGGTCAGCTTGGCTAGCTCATACCTAGCCCAAGCCCTCCCATTCTTTGTCTGTAGTGTTCTCAAGTTCACTGTCTTAACCCTAACATTCACTCTAACCGTTATATTTCTAATGCAAGGGCAAAAGACAAAACCGTTGCCAAGTTGCAGCTGAACTGAGGCCAAGGGCACAGGGCATGATGGCTGGCTCTCAGGGGCCTTTCCCCACCCTCCCAGCAAGTTTCCTCCCCCTTGTCTTTATCAGTAGGACCCATAGCCCAGGCTGTGAACACAGTACCCTGCCAGCAAGGACCTAAACTTAGCAGGGTTTGTTCAGAACAGTATGAACTGACTGTGGTCATGGAGAAGCAACTTCCCAAGGACTTGCTCTTGCTGGTTGAGGCCTGTGTTGCTCCAGCTAGAGAAATGGAAAGGCCAAAGGACACTCTGCCTGGTGACAAATCTAGACTTGAAAGCAAGAACAATGACATGTGGGAATTCATTTCACAATAAAATACTTTTGCTGCTGGGCGTGGTGGCACCTAAAGCTGGCGCAAAGTGGAGCTCCTGTCTGGAATCCCCATGTGCCCACAGCAGTGGGAGGCAGTCTTACAGGCTGCCTAGTGTGGCCTTCCCAGCAGCAAACAAGAGACCCTGTCTCCACCAACGTGGAAACGACCACCAGCTCTCCAGCGATGTAGTCTGACCTCAACACGGTCACAGCTCCTTTCTGTCATTTTGCAGTTTTCAGAGAGAAATCCCACAGAACACCAGTGCAGATATCCTGATGGTTCAAGGCTGACTGCAGTGCACACATGAAGGAAAGTCATTCAGGAATTAAAGAGCAGAGATGGCACGACCTGACACACTTTTTTTTTTTTTTTGAGACAGGGTATCATGTAGCTCAGGCTGGCTTACGTGGGTTCTGGGGATTCCAACTCAGGCCCCTCAGGGCCTCTTAGGCCGGAGCAGGAAGCACACTAAGTCACTGAACCCTGGATTCTAAACTCAGTCAGGGGAACTTCTGAAGCTTATGCAAGGAAGAAAACTTGGCAGGGTGTGCAAACCAATAGCAAGTGATTTCAAAGGGTGTGTCCTGAAGCATGTGGGTGAGAGATCACTACCGCTTAGTCTGGAAGCACTACTTGCTGGAGGAAACCAAGGGATCTTGCCTAGAGCTTGGATCTTGCTTGACCCCCTCCTCTTCAGGCTAATTTTGTTTGTTTGTGAAGACCTGTCTCCAAATGACAGGACTTGGAAACAAAATTTTCCTTATATCAGACATCAAGCAAGCCCACCAAAAGGCTTAAGGAATGCAGTTTTTGGAAAAGGTGTGCTCCAGAGGCGGATTCTATTACCTGTGAGAAGAGCTCTGCTGACAGTGCAAAGAGAAAGCAGGCTGGCTCCCAGAGAACCCCATCAGGATGGCATATATTTCCATCTTTACGTTCAAAATGCCTTGGCTAGTCCGGAGAGATGGCTGAGCCTTATAAAACCTAACGACCCGGGTTCGATTCCCCAGTACCCACGTCAAGCCAAGATGCACAGTGGCGCACGGATCTGGAGTTCATTGCAGTGGCTGGAGGCCCTGGTTGCGTTCATTCTTTCATTGTCTCTCTGTCTGTCTGTCTGTCTCTCTCTCTGTCTCTCATTTGCAAGCCACAAGGTCGCCAGCTCCTTTGTGTCCTTTTGCACTAGTCGGATTCCGCTCAGCCCTCCTCCCCGCGGAGACCCCCGCGGTGGCACCGAGGCTCGGCGGCGGCGGCCGCGGGCGGGCGGGCGTGGCCGGGCGGGCGGGCGGGAGCGCGCGGGGAGGGCGGGAGCGCGCACCGGGGCCGCCCCGCCCCGCCCCGCCGTCCGCCGTCCGCAGTCCGCCGTCCGCCCGCGTCCACCCGTCCCGGCAGCATCGCGGCGGCGGCGCCGAGGTCCCCGCCATGTCCGCGGCCATGAGGGAGAGGTTCGACCGCTTCCTGCACGAGAAGAACTGCATGACCGACCTCCTGGCCAAGCTCGAGGCCAGGACCGGCGTGAACCGGAGCGTCCTCGCGCTCGGTGGGTGGCCGGCGCCGCCCCGGCCTCGCGGCTGCGGGGAAGGCCGCGGGCCCCGGGCGGGGTAGGGCGGGCGGCTGCGGGCGGGCCCCGAGCTCACCCTCCTCCCGCTTCTTCGTCCAGGGGTCCTCGGGCTGCTGGCTTTGTACCTGGTGTTCGGTTATGGCGCCTCTCTCCTCTGCAACCTGATCGGATTCGGATACCCGGCCTACGTCTCGTGAGTGGCACCCCGCGAGCGTCCCGGTCTGCACCCCGGCCCCCGGAGGGGCTGCTGCCAGACCGTGTCCTCCCGGCCCGAGCCCGTCTCTGCTCAGGGTCCTCTGTCTCCCAGCTCAGCCCCTGCCCTCCCGCCGGGAGGGAATTGCTTCCCCGGGATTATTTGGCGGTTGTCACCATATGTGTTTGTCAGTAGCTAATAAGACCTCATCAAACGGGCCTTCCTTAATTCAGAATTCCAGACTCCCCAGAACTGGTATTACTGGAATGAACCGTCACTCGTGGCTTGGGTTTGTGAGCTTTTAAAAAAGACCAATGACTAAAGGAAAACATTGAAATATCCTAACAAACTTTTTATAAAACCCATCCATAATATAGCTCCTTGGATATATAAATTACTCACCTATGTAATTAAGTTAAAAATGAATCATAAGATTAGACTCTAATGAAGTTTTTTTATTTTATGTGTTTTAGTTTTGAAGATATTTTACATTTCGCATGTAGAGAATTATTCCTCTATGTGAATGAATTTTGTGCTATAACTAGCTGGTGGGTTTTGCCTTCATCCATCTGATTTCTGAAACTTAAAGGGAGGAGAGCTGGTCTGCGGTCCTGTAGCCAGATGGGCGGTGGAAACCAGGGTCCTGGCCAGCCGGACAGCTGTCCCAGCCCCACAGTGTGAACAAGGTGGAAGGTGACTGCCAGTTGCTAGACATTCTGTCAAACAACAGAGCTGGTCATTTCTAAGTATAGGGAGGTGTGTTTATCATCTTTTAGAATGATTTTATTCAGCAAGTATATACACTTTGTTTTAGATATGGCAAGTAGACAGTTCTCTCTCTCTCCCTCTTCCCCCCTCTCTCTCCCTCTCCTTCTTTCTCCCCCTCTCCCTCTCTCTTTTTTCGAAGCAGGATCTCTCTGTAGTCGACTGCCCTGGAACTTACTCTTAGCACCAGGCTGGCCTCGAGCTCACAGCAATCCCCTTTACCTCAGCCTCCCCAGTGCTGGTGCACATCATGCTTTCTGGTTGCACAAGCAGTCTACCTGGGTGATCAGGCAAGAAACAGTGTGAAAACCCTCCAAAACAAATAACCAGGGAGCTGTGTGGTGGAGAGTAACAGGGATGGCTGCTGTTCCTATATGTATCTGCAGTACCCTGTAAGAGCTCAGGAATGAGAAAGGACCAATCAGGCAGAAGGGTAGTGTGGCCAGGCCCTGAGGCAGCAGACGCCTTGGCTCTGAGACCAGGAAGAGGAGCACTGAGGAGGGAGGTACTACAGAGATACTTGGTGTACAGGTGTGCCCACGGGCAGAGCCACACTGTGAGTGAATGGAGTGGGGAATTCGCTTTGCTTTCTGATTTTCTCAGATGGAGTTTATTTATTTTTTCAAAAAGGTTTTAAATAACAGGTAAAACATGACTGAAGTTACAAGATGAAACGCAAACGGCTGCTGTGGCCTCTGGAAGGGATTGGTGACCCTGCCAAACACGTGCCAGAAATTCTCACCCTTTAACTTGATCTTGCTGTTTTCTTACACACATCGGGCCCTAGAGGCTTCAGGGTGCAGAAATGAACCTGGAAAAGCTTATTTGGCTTCCTACCTTTTTCCATTACTCACCTCTTTGGGAAATTCGTGGGTGAGGATCAGGTGCATCTGGCCCCAGGGCAGGACTCACTGCTGCTGGCTGGAGCTTGGAGATAGTGGGAGGCTTGGCCAGTGGGGCCAGCACCTTTCCTTGGACCACCTTCCACTGATCATTCTTATTTCCTATGCCTCTTAACCCCAACCTCTGTGTTTTCACACTCCCCCCCCCATAGGTAATCTGAAATCTAATTCCAGCCTTCTTGTTATCAGGAACTGTTGACAGAATTACCTTAATCTCCTCCTCTGTGTTACCTATAAGAAAAGGCCAACTACTGTATAAAAATAGAAACCTCTAGCTTCTTCCTTAGCTGACCATACAGTTCTGGTGGCCAATGTGATCACGAAGTTGTAAAGACATCACCATTGACCGTCAAGTCCCAAATTTTTTTTTGTCACTGCAACAGACAATCATTAGCACTCTTCCCCGTGTGTCTCCTATCACAGCTCCTGGTAACTGACTTTCTGTCTCCCTGCCTCTGTCTAGTCTGGGCATTTCATGTAAGTGGAATCTGTACATTGTGGCTCTTGTGTTTGGTGCAGCCCTGCTTTTAATGGTGTTGCTCAAATATGAGGCTCTTACACCTGTGGGGAAGGGAATGCTGTCCCTTCATGTGCAAGGCCTGGGACCCAAGATGATCCCTGCCTGGTTTGGCCTTCCAGGGTGCAGCTAGTTCAGTCCCTGCTTTCAATTGTAAGGCAAAATTTAATGACTTGAATTTCTCTTTTTATGTTTGCCCTGCAATGAGAGGAGGGAGTGGATTTCTGCTACCCAGTGACCTTTGTGTTTAAGGTAGGAGGATGGCTGTGAGTTCAAGGCTACTCTGAGACTACATAGTGAATTCTGGGTCAGCCTGGGCTAGAGCGAGACCCTACCTCAAAAAACAAACAAAAAATCTATTACTGGGCCGGGCATGGTGCCGCACGCCTTTAATCCCAGCACTTGGGAGGCAGAGGTAGGAGGATTACCATGAGACACAGTCTTGGAAAGTAAGGTAGAACGCTTGAGGAAGATCCCCAAGAGTCTACCTCTGGCCTCTACGAGCACAGATGCCAAGCAGTCTGGAATCTTCACTTACTACATAGGAAGGTAAAAGCACACTTAGGCATGTTAGTACTACTCTGAAAATATTAAATATGTTTAGAATCCAATTATGGACTCTAAATTTAATATTTGACAGAACTTTTTTTTTTTTTTGGTTTTTTTGAGGTAGGGTCTCGCCCTAGTCCAGGCTGACCTGGAATTCACTATGTAGTCTCAGGGTAGCCTTGAACTCATAGTGAACCTCCTACTTCTGTCTCCCGAGTGCTAGGATTAAAGGAGTGTGCCACCACGCCCGGCTTGACAGAACTTTTGAAATCTCATACTACTTCAGCAATGTGTTATTTTAACTTGTTTTAAATTCTAAGCACCAGTACAAAGGATTTTATTTTTACACTCTGCACAGCTGGTGGACATTTGTGTAGCATTTTATTTAACTGAAAATTATATTTATCTCTGTCTAAGGCTTTTACAAATATAGCTCATGTGATGGCCATAGCAACCCTGTTATGCAAGTACTATGATGATTCTCCTTTTTACAGACGAAAACACAGAAATATAAGTAACCTCGTCAAGGTCTTCAAATGAGTACTTGATGAAACTGGTATTTGAACCCAAGGCCCCTGTTCCCAAATCTGGTTTTCTGTGATATTATACTAGTTCTGTACGGCCATTTGCATGTTCTGAAGATAAATGCAATAATTTTATGAAGAGAAAAAAACAGAACTGTGTGTCAACTTTTTTGTTTGTTTGTTTTTGTTTTTCGAGGTAGGGTTTCACTCTAGCCCAGGCTGACCTGGAATTCACTATGTAGTCTCAGGGTGGCCTCGAATTCACGGTGATCCTCCTACCTCTGCCTCCTGAGTGCTGGGATTAAAGGTGTGCGCTACCACACCTGGCTGTGTGTCAACTTTTTCTTTCACCAGTTTGACTCTGGTAACAGATTCCCTTTGTGCAGTATATTTTCCTGTCTGGAATGAGCTGCCGTCACCCACACCATAATTCTATACACATAGATGTGAATATGAGCTAAATTACTAGTAATTTTTCGTTATCTGTTATGTAGCTTTAGTTTATGACAGCATGTGTGTGTGTGTCTACTCGTCAGGTTTTCACTAGCTGTCGTTAACTGGACTGCTGATATTAGGGAATCACCTTCAGACGAAGATGGTGTGGAGAAGACTACACATAATAAAATATACATCAACTCACTGGCAGAGTGTTGTTCTGGTTTACTGGCTCGTCTAAGACCATTTGGAATAAAGGTCACATACCAATTTGCCTTTCTTAAAAGGGTGTAGCTTTGTTTTAATTTCTGGATTAGGAGTTATCAGTTCTCAAGGGGTATTGTTTGATCAGGTTGGAAAGATGCTGTGAGGGGTAATTAAACAGCCAGAACATCTATCAGAATTGTAGTACAAAAGCGACAGTGCCATCTGAGCTAATGATGTACAGCAGATAGGGAGCATAGGTTAAAAAGAATTGCAATTTATTTGCTTCAAGTTTTCAGTGACAAACTCCTAAAGAGACTGATTGCCCAGAGCAGTTTTAGAAAGTCCCCACAGTGTGACTGACACTTGTTAACCTCTTTCTGTTCTACAGCCAGTTTCGGAAGCACAGCTAAGCTTCCTTGAGGTACTGGCACTTGTAACTTTCTTCATGGACTCATTAGGATGAGTTATGTTAGCTTGTTTTCTTGGTTTTTTCAGAGAACCTGTAATTGTCTTTGTTTTCTTCCTTTGTACTTATGAGACTTGGAAACATTTTCTACTAAAATGTTTGTATTCCTTTTACACTAGCTTTTCTCTGTCTGCATGCTCTTTGTACACTTGGATCAAAAATATAATTGGGCCGTGTATGGTGGTGCACACCTTTAATCCCAACACTTGGGAGGCAGAGGTAAGAGGCTACCCTGAGACTACCTAGTGAATTCCAGGTCAGCCTGGGCTAGAGAGAGACCCTACCTCGAAGCCTCTTCCCCCTCAAAAAAAAAAAAATATATATATATATAATTGGCATTCTGTAAATTATACATCTTATTTAGTGACTTGATATTGTAATCTTAAATATTTAAATATTTTTGTCAGGTTTTTAATAACCATCTCTAATTTTACTGCTAATATTGCTGAATCACCTTAAGATGAAGGTGATGTGGAAAAAAACTACAGGGTAATAAAATAACTTTAAAATAATTTACGACCATTCTTGTAGATAATTACAGTCAGTGGTTTAGGGTCTTCCTTCTTGCCTGTGTCATAAAGAAAAGAATGTTTTGGGGAAAAATAAGGTGAATGATTAAAATTATTTTATTCGTGATTGCAGTTTTCTGGGCTCTAAAGTTGATATGGAAGGAACCCCATTCTCGTACTCTAGAGAGTTCCCTATGAATTTTTCCCCTGCACACTTTTACAAACTTCTTTCCTGTCCTCCCTATGAAGGTCCTGGAGATTTGGTCTATTATCCTGGTTCCTTCCAGGCTGACTGCCTCTTCCCTCTGAACTGAAGCGCTCTCTCTCTCTCTCTCTCTCTCTCTCTCTCTTTGGACTTTTGAACGAGGACTTGGTTTTCAAATATAGCATCTTAAATTACTATTAAGTTACTATTGGTAACTATTGATAACATCAATAATTTGGAGGTATAATGAATTACTCTATCAGATGTTTAAAAATACTTTCAAAATTGCTAATGAAATTACTTTTTGTAGCTGAGAGTGGTGGTTCACACCTGTAATCCCAGCATGCAGGAGGATGAGGTAGGAGGATTACCAAATTCAAGGCTATTTTGGGCTTCAGTGAATTTCAGGTCATTCTGGGCTAAAGTGAAACTCTGCCTCAAAATAATTTTTTTTTCTTTTAGTACAAGCAGCCAAAATATAAGTGGAGTCTGTAGAAACATGTCTGAGGTTCACTCTACCACTGCTCCCCTTTCTGACTCCTGGGCCTAGAGCTTATCACCAGGCCCTCAGCCATGTGGCTACTGTTTCTATTCTTTGATAGTTCAGCCTGGTGATTTAGTTAGGGGCTTGCTTACAGGGCAGAGGTAATTCTAGACTGTGGCTACTTCTTCCTGTGGCCCACTTTTATCTAGGAAAGAGTACTTGAGGTTCCCTGTCTTAAGCTGTGAGCTACTTGAGTTTAGGTTAGATGGCTGTGCTGGGGTGAACTCAGGTCCCCAAATATGTATTTGCTACCACTGAGAGACGTTAGGTATTGATGAGGAGTAGCTTAGATTGGTCTAGAACTCACAGTCCTCCTGCCTTTATCTTCCCAGTGTCGAAATTCTAGGCCTGTGCTACCACACTTAGCATGTTAAATTTTATAATATATTGGATAGCTATTATATTCATAGAACCATCAGTTTTATTGATAAAGGGTTACCCTGGTAGGATCTGCCTATGAATTTAACTTGTTGTACAGTATGCATGTCATTAAGTTGGTCATTTAATACTTTAGGAGAATATTATATTGAAGAGTCAAGGAAAATGGTATTTTAAAAATGATTTTTGTATAGTTGTCTTGGAGGATAGTTTCTCCATATTTAAGAAGCATGTTGAGATGAGGGAGATGGCTTAGTGGGTAAAGTGCTTGCTGTCGTGGGTGCAAGTCTGAGGACCTGAATTTGGATGCCCAGCACCCATGCAAAATGCTGGACATGGCAGTTCATGCCTATATCCCAGCACTGGGGAGGCAGAGATAGGATCCCCAGGGCTTGCTGGTTGGCTACTCCAGCTGAATAGGTGAGGTGTAGGTTCAGTGTGAGACCCTGTCTCAAGGACTGTAAGGTGGGAAATGAATGAAGAAAATAACCAACATGGACCTCTGACCTTCACATACCTGTGCACACACATGCACAGCTCTGGCCACACATACACATGTAATGAAAAGCAGCATAGGGCTGGGGCGATGGCTCCATGGTGTAAAGAGCTTGATGACAAAGCCTGCTGGCCGGGCTTGATTCCCCAGTTCCCATGTAAAGCCAGATATACAAGGTGGCCCATGAGTCTGGAGTTTCTCTGCAGTGGCCGGAGGCCCTGGAGCACTCTTCCTGTCTCCCTCCTCCCCCCCTCTCGTGAATAAAAACACTGCTTTGAAGAAATAAATAATTGTTTAATAGCCATTAGCCATTTCATTTTTTGTTTTGTTTGGTGTAGCATGTAGTATTAAACAGTAAATAAATAAGTTGTATTATGTGATCCATATTCTATCATTGGCTTCTCGTTTGATCACATCTTGCTGTAAAAGCCCATGTGCCCTTCAGTGAAAGAAAAAGTGTAAGTTCCTGGTCATCTATAGTTTTCTACCTATTTTTTCCCTAGGAGGAGAAAAAAAATTCTTTATTGGCCTGGAAGCATAGAAACAAACTAGTACTTCTGCCTTAAAATGTCTTCCTATGGGAAGCACTGGCTCCAGGAAAACTATTGTGAGTTGTCAGGAATTCCTGTATCACTCTGTCCCATAAGATTCAGCCCAAAGTAGTCCTGTGCAGAGTGGGTCTGCTAGATGGCCATAGTATTGTCTGCTATGACAAAAAGGATCACAAACATTATGGGCCATATTCTTCATATCTTTCTTTCAAAACCTCTACTCAAACCTTTCAGTCTTCTCTATTAAGAATTACTTGTAGCCGGGCGTGGTGGCGCACGCCTTTAATCCCAGCACTCGGGAGGCAGAGGTAAGAGGATCACCATGAGTTCAAGGCCACCCTGAGACTACAGAGTGAATTCCAGGTCAGCCTGGACTAGAGCGAGACCCTACCTCGAAAAACCAAAAAAAAAAAAAAATTACTTGTTTGGGGGCTAGAGAGATGGCTTGACATGGCTTTGGGGAATGGAACCTGAGCCAGCACATCATTCCTAAGAATTTAGTGGAGGAAGACAAACCAAATTGGCAGTCTAATTTGATTCATGTATTTCTTTAATATCCTAAGAAATATTATATTGAAGTAATGATGATTAAGCCAGTTGAGAATTAGATTGCCTGTTGAGAACTACATTTCAAGCATGCCATTTGGAGGTAGGAATGAATATGTAACAAAACTTTTTTTTTTTTGGTTTTTTGAGGTAGGGTCTCACTCTAGTCCAGGCTAACCTGGAATTCACTATGTAGTCTCAGGGTGGCCTTGGACTCGTGGTGAACCTCCTATCTCTGCCTCCTGGGTTTAAAGGTGTACACCACCACACCCAGCTTAGTTTTAATTTTTAATGGTATAACAGTAGAGTATAATGATATTACATAAAAGTTGGGTAGTATATTATGTGGTATATTACTTATTGTATTTGTAAACTGCTTAAGTTTCTTTTTTTTTTTTTTGTGGAGGTTAGGAATGCTATATCCCTAGCTCCTACTTAAATTTCTGAATGCTGTTGTGTTATACATAAGAAACAGAGACTTTGTTTTAAAAATAGAAGAACTCAAAATCAAGATAGAAATAGGTTGTACAGTTCACATATAAAATAATTTTAATCTGTTTTTCTTACTAAGAACTTGTTTTTTTTCCTTTTTAAAAAATATTTTTATTAATTTGCAAGCAGAGAAAGATAGACATAGAGAGAGAATGGGTGCGCCAGGGCCTCCAGACACTCAGATGAATTCCAGATGCATGTGCCACTTTGTGCATCTGGCCTTACCTGGGCTCTGGGGAATTAAACTTGGGTCATTAGTATTGCAGGCAAGTACCTTAACTGCTGAGCCCCAGAACTTTTGTTTTCAATTTAGGTCTGAATTAAGAGCATGTAAAACTGGACTTTGTAAAGTTGTATGAAGTATATGAAGAGGCTGCCTCTTTCCTGTCCCTTGAATAGGCGTTGACTCTAATCATGTTGATACATTAATTAGTAGGTGAAACCTCAGCAAGGGACGAGATGTTTCTGACCAGCACCTGGACATCTAACTTAAGCTGGTCTAGAAAGCTTCTGCTGAGGGGAGGATGCATACCATTTTATATGAGGAGCAAGTTACCTGTGGCCTAAGCAGTAGGAACCTGTCATAGTTACTTTGTTGCTCCACCAATAGCAGCTCATGGAAGGAAAGGGTTTAGTTTGCCTTACAGTCTTGAGGGGAAGCTCCATGATGGCAGGGGAAAGGACATAAGCAGAGGCTGGACATCACCTCTTGGTCAACATCAAGTAGATAACAGTAGCAGGAGAGTGTGCTGAACACTGGCAAGGGGAAACTGGCTATAACCCCCATAAGCCCGCCTCTAACAATAATGCCTCCAGGAGGTTCCAATTCCCAAATTGCCACCAGCTGGGAATCCAGCATTCAAAACAGGAGTTTATGGGGGACACTGAATTTAAACCACTACATGACCTTCCATTGTCTAAGGCCTTGCATAATCTAGGTAAGCACTCCACCATTGAGCAACATCTCCAGCCCTGGAAGCTGGAAGGGGCAGAGCAAAAAAAATGATCTTTCACTTTGAAGGCTTTCTGATTTTATTAACAGAAAAAGTTTTGTCCCAAAGCTACCTGGTGTATTTCCCTGATTCATTGGTTGGAACTTGGTTGCATGAACACTCCTAAGTGCAAGGAGCTACAAAAACATACCAAGCAAAGTTATCAGGTTTCCACAGTGGGCTTAGACTAACCTCAATTCATCTTCTGGGCCTGGGCCCGAGTTTAGCTTCCTTGAGCCAAGGCATTTGTGCCAGGTATGTGTACGTGAAGCCTGAGCTCTGTGGGTAGGCAATGAACAGTGTCTATGGCTGGTGCTTTGTTAGGATTTTTGGGGTTGGGGATTGTGATGATTCAGCTTTGTTGTTAATTTGACCATTTTAGTAATCTTTGGTGAGTTTTTGATGTTCACAGGAAGGAAGCCCTCTCAGCAGGGGCAGGATCTCAGGGGAGCTAGAAATGAACATCCCTTCCTGGGAGGGCAGTAAAGGAAGGAAAGTCCACAGTCTCAGGAAGCCAACATGTCTGGGATAGGGTTGCAAGGCCCCACCCTAAGGCTATATAAAGGGGAAGAAATCTCTCCCCCCTCCTGCTTCCCTGCCTGCCTGGCTGCTGGTGCTTGTTGTGCATCTCTTCCTTGGCTTTGGAGCAAAGCTTCCTCAGCCTTCTAGCCTGGGCTGAAGCCCAGCAGCTCCCCAGGAAGCCTCTAGGCCTTCAGTGCTGGATTGGGACTGCTGAGACATCCAGCCACATGAACTGAGTGGCAACCAGTTCCTTGACTCTTGGGCTTGCAGACTGCAATTGTGGGACTGCTGTGAGCTAATTCAGTAAATCCCCCTTTTTAGTACAATTCATTTTGTTGGTTCTGTTCCTCTGGAGAACCCTGACTACAGGGATTTAACTCCATGGATGACCACTTGCAAGGCACCAAAAACAACAACAAAATCAAAACAAACAAAATCCCCAAATCACAAAAAGAGGAAGTAAAGGAACTAGGATTTCTGAGCAGCAGTGTTACTATGAAAGTTTAACGGTGATGGTGTCCATCATTCTCGAATTTGGAAAGTGAAGCTCCGTAAGACAACCAGGAGTTCAAGGCTAGCCTGGGCTACTGTAGTGAGTTCAAGCCATCCTGTGCTACATGGGATACTGTTTCAAAAAGAAACAACACACACAGACACACACAACCCCACAATACCACTTCCTCAGTCCATAAGTAAAATGGCATAATGGTAATAAAAGAATTTTCAAAGTCTGGTATTATAAAATGTCTAGTCGGCAGCAAAGTTTTCTTTTTATGTATTTTAAAAAATATTTATTTTTGTTAATTTATTTGAAAGAGAGAAAGAAAAAGTGTGTGTGAGTATGGGTGTGCCAGGGCCTCTTGCAGCTGCAAACAAACTCCAAATGCATGCACCACTTTGTGCATTTGGCTTTACGTGAGTACTGGGGAATAGAATCCAGACCGGCAGGTGTTTCAAGCAAGTGTCTTTAACCACTGAACCATCTCTCCAGCTCTTTTAATATTTTTAAGGTACTTTTAGAGCAGCTTTAGATTCACAGAAAAAGTACAGAAATCCCCACATGCCCCTCCCCCCATGCATAGCCTCCTTCACTATCAGCATCCATGTCAGAGTAATATATTGGTTATAGCTGAACTTACTTTTTTGTTTTGTTTTTTGGTTTTTTGAGGTAGGGTCTCTCTCTAGCCCAGGCTGACCTGGAATTCACAATGTAGTCTCTGGGTGGCCTTGAACTCATGCCAATCCTACCTCTGCCTCCTGAGTGCTGGGACTAAAGTGTACCCCACCATACCCAGCTATATTATGTTTTTTAATAAAATATTTATTTGAGAGAGACAGAGAGGCAGATAGAGAGAATGGGCATACCAAGGGCCTCCTGCCACTGCAAACAAATTCCAGATGCATGTGCCATTTTGTGCATCTGGCTTTACATGGGTACTGGGGAACTGAACTGGGCCATCCGGCTTTGCAAGCGTGTTTAACCACCGAGCCATCTCTCCATCTCCCTTCAACTGAACTTTGACACAGCTGTATCACCCAAGTCCTTAGAAGATTTGCAGCCTAGTCCTATAAGTGGATCAGGGATGTCTTAGGCTCTCTGAATAAGGAGGAGGCTTGGACTGGGAGAGAGAAACTGTTGGTAGCTCAGGACCATCTCTGCTCATCCCTGTTTCCTTCACTTCGTTCAATGCTGTATTTGGACATCCTTGGCTTTCAGAAAGCAGTAGCCAAAGTGTGAACAGGTGGGTGGGCCAACGGGATGGAATCACCTAGTACCAATTACTGGGGCCAGTGGGCTAGAAGAAGCTTGTCAGTAAGGTTCATGCATGTCAGTGCCAGTTTAATACCAAAGAAGAGAATTGTTGCCAGTATATTTTACAGGTGGGCACTTACAATGTTTTTACCCGTATCCAACTTTTTCCTATTAACCCGCAAATGGGACTTTGGGGATTTCAGCCAACTCTTTACTATTGTGGCATTGGGGATTTGGAGTATTTAGGATTTATGTTATCATTAAGATCAGTAGGTAATTCTCTAGTCTCCTTTTAGCCTTATTAAACAATAAGCCCTCTCTACCAGTTCTTAGAAGGACTTGAATCTTCTCTCTCTCTCTCTCTCCTTCCCTGTAATCTCTTATCAGTAATAATAAATTCTTTTTTTAAAAATATTTTATTCATTTTCAAGCAGAGAGATGAGAGAGAGAGAGAGAGAGAGAGAGAGAGAGAGAGAGAGAGAGAGAGAGAGAGAGAGAACCAGAGCTACCACCTTGTGGGTCTGGCTTATGTGGGTACTGGGGAATTGAACCCGGGGCCTTAGGCACTGGAGGCAAGTGCCTTAACCGCTGAGCCATTTCTCCAGCCCAGTAATAATAAATTCTTATCATACTATAATTATTACCTGCTACAGAATACTTAATTCTGTGTCATTCATTGTTTCTAAGGGATTTCCATGTATTAACTACTTTAATCTTCATAGTAACACAGTGAGGTTTATCCTGCTAGTTGACAGATGAACAAGCTTAAAGCCCAGAGAGAACAGTTCATACTAGTAAGTGGTGGGATCAGGATGGAAAGCTGCAGGGGCAGGACCGTGAAATGATGACTTGCAAAGGGAAGCAGTGAAGGCAAGGGCCTGGCTAGCTATTCTTCTCTGTATTTTTTTTTAAGTTTAGAGAGACTTTATTAAGTTTAAGAAAAGGAAAGAGGAAGCTGGGTGTGGTGGCACACACCTTTAATCCCAACACTTGGGAGGCAGAGGTATGATGATCATCATGAGTTCAAGGCCAGCCTGAGACTACATAGTGAATTCCAGGTCAGCTTGGCTGGAGTGAGACCCTATCTTGACTAAATGGGGAAGGGGAAAAGAAAAGGAAAAGGAGATAGCATGAAGAAGCCCATGAAAAGGCAAGAAGGGTGTAAAGCCCACATAGGGACCCAAATTGGGGGTCATTCATAGGTTCTGAATGGGGGCTGAGCTAACAAGCCATGACACCAAGTTTTGGAGGCTGAGCTTAACCAACCACAACATGTATTTAGTTTTTGTTTGTTTATTTTGTTTTTGTTTGTGTGCAGTGGCAAGAGGTTCTTGTGTACCCATATATTCTCTCTCTTGCTCTCTCTCTCTCTCTCTCTCTCTCTCTCTTCCCCCTTATCCTTCCTTGAAAAGAAGGAAGGAAGGAAAAAGATGAGCTTTAAAATAAGTTAAATTGAGTCCATTTCACATGTTGGGCTGGCTTTATGGTCTTTTCTCTCTGTTTCTATAATACAACAGATTGTGTCTGACTTGTTAGAGAAGTTAGTAAGGAAATCTATTAGTGATTATCTCAAGAGAGAAGTTAATTGAATATATTCACTTTAGTGTTGGTTTTTAACAAAGCCCTAGAGAGAATTAGTCTCATAGGAAGAAGTACTTATAGAATGTCTGATGCCAGTTTATTTTCCTAAGTAGAAATCTCCACTCTTTCATTATTAAAAAATAGTTACAAATTCACTGCAAAACCTTATAGAAGTAAAGTTCTGTTAGCCTAACCCCCAGGATTAAG
>PVHP010011346.1:0-45444 GCA_004024765.1 Zapus hudsonius | reverse complement strand
CATGAGTAGGCTGAGCACACTACCTACTGGTAAAGAGCAGCAAACCAAGGAATGAACACTTGTGCAATGGAGGCGCCACAGCCTGGGGGAGGCAATCAAAAGCTTTTAATTTGGCCAAGCAATCCACTCAGTGACAAGGAGCCCTTAACTGGAATTGGGGATTCAGGCAAAATGCACTTGGAACCAAAATCATGGGACCCCCCAAAGAGAAATGCATTTTGCAAGTGATTTCAAAGAGGCTACTGACAGTACAATATAGCCAATTCAGAAATGTGTATCTCAGTTAACCTATACTGATCTCTCTCCGATGGAGATTCTGTTTGTATTTTTCAGAAAGCAGCGAGAGAGTTGTAGCTCATCCAATCCTACCAATGAGCTGCAGGCCAATAGCTGACATCCTGGCAAGAGATGAGCCACCCCAGACCTACGGTGGAGGATCCACATGGAACCCTGCAGAGAGTGGTGGGATAAGCAAGAGTCCTATAACCATGTCCAATCAGTCAACCCAGGATGAGCCAACAAAACAGACACCAATGATTTTAAACACAACCTCAAGCAGAAGTACAGAGGCCCCTAAGGTCTCAACAATAAAGCAGCCTTAATACTCCCCACCATGACTCAGGGAACTGATAGGAAGAGGGGGCAGAAAGATTGTAAGAGCCATGGTGGGGGAGAACTGCCAGAGACATGGCCCCCCCTCAGTAACAACATACAAAGGGGAGGTTGAACTGGGTTGACTCCTAGGCTATCCTGCCCCATGGACTGATCCAGACTGCCCATGGAGGAGGAAATCCAGCAGATTGGGGACAAGGAGGAGGGAAATCAGGGAATTGGGGATATCAACACATTATTTGCTCATTAAGTGTATCTAATTATGGAAAATAAAGAAAATTTTTAAAAATCATAATAATATTGACCTAATGGAAGGGGTCATTGTTTCTGTATTATAGGCCTGCACCATTGACTATACACAGATAAACTTCTTATAAGTCTGTGTTATCAAAGGACTACACAAATTTATCAGATTAAAACAACAGTGAATTATATCATTGGAATACTTGGCTATTGATATTTCTGGACCAGTGTAGTTTGATATTTGTTCTTAAACCCACAGTCAAATTTTCCTTCTAAGTTTCCTGTGTTTAGCTTATAATATTTTTCAGACAGCATAGTACCAGAAACAAGAATAGATGTTTTTGACTTAAATTTAGAAAACCATTCTGAAGTCTAGAATTACTATATTAAGGAAGACAGGAAGGAACCACTTGATCTGCCTTTGTAGCAACATAAAATGTATTTTTGTATCAAAAATAGAGAAACTTCTAATAAAAATGGCAAGTTTCTTCATATTTCTGAGGTATCACTGGTCATTTATTAAGTGGCCAATGGAAAGAGTTGGCATGACATTATCTGATTTAAGGCAATGAGGTTATTTAGTCACTGGTAAGAGTCCAGAACAGTGCACTGTGATTGTTTAAGTGGTGTGGTGGAAACCAAACGAATAGCACTGATTACAGTGAGTATTTATTTCAATGTTTCTTTTCTTTTTCCTTTTTCCTTTTTTTTTTTTTTTTTTTTTTTTTTTTTTTTTTTTTTTTTTTTTTTTTTTTTTTTTTTTTTTTTTTTTTTTTTGCAACCTTGACTCTTTTATTCTGGGTCTAGTCTATCATTGTTTCCAGACAATGCTAATTTTGGAACTGAATTTAGGCTGTTCTCGCTAGTAGTGTTCATAAACAAGGGTAAAAGGGTAAAATAACGAGATATGCTATACACCAGTGTTGATCTGAGACTTCTGAATGACTGTGGGGAATGTGTGCAAACTGCACAACTTTCGAATGAAATGGATTTATTTCAGGAAAGTATTCAACTTCCTAATTTGACTTCATATTAGAAAGGAAATCATGTGAATAAAATTAGAAATTTAAACTATTAGAACAAGAATATGTTTTGGAATGGAAAGCACACTATGTTTCTCTGGAATGTGATCTTACCAAAAACCTTACTGAAATAAGAGGGTAGATTGCATTACAGTCATTTCCTCAAACATAGATGCCAATAGAAAAAGAAAGATAATCTATTCCAAGTTGTCTCAAAGGACAACTTAGTACATGATTTAGAAGAATGAATAATAAATCTGTTATTTTACAAATGATGATATTATGCAAGATTAATTATCCAAGTGACAGTTATTTTATCCTAGAATAAAAAAGCTTTTTAGTTCAAAATAACATTTTTCAAATTACTTTTTTGCATGTGTTTTGTATAAAACTTGAAAATTGTCATTTACACCTTTTCATTGATACCAATTCTTTGCAGTTCTAACCTCTGGAATGTCAAAATATAGCTTCTTTAGGTAGGAGGCGTGTGTGTGTGTGTGTGTGTGTGTGTGTGTGTGTGTGTGTGTGTGTGTGGTGTATGCACATGGTGTTTAGATGACCACAACCTCTTCACACACAGAGGGCGAGGAGAATGTTGGTTTTCCTCCTCTATCACTTTCCTGCTCATTTTCTTGAGACAGACACTCACTGAGCCCCTAGTGCTCATCAGCTTCCTTTCATTGAACCAAAGTCTCTCACTGCACTCTGAGATGACACTTCCAGTTAGACTGACAGTCCAGCGAACCTCAGCCACTTTTTCTAGTCTCAGTTACCCACAAGACTAGGCTGCAGGCATACATGGCTGTGCTGGGAAATCTGACTCAGGGTGAATCAGGCCCTTTCATGACCTCATGCTTGTGTATGAAATACTATTATCCACTGAGTCATGTTACTAGCAGGTCTATTATGGTGGTAACAAAATCTGTTTGAGATCATTGGAGTGGGCCCTACCACCATCTGAATATATTACAAATATAAAATGGATAATTTGGTGTGGTACCCTGCTAATGAGCCATGGAAGAAGTAGGGTTCTGCTGAGTCTGGCAGGCTTCTGGGACGGTCTCCTTCTGATAAGGAAGTTGAGGCAAAGTCCGAGGGCCCCTGTAAATCTTAGCAATTCTGAAAACTCCAGCCCCAGGCAGGCCACAGCTGTCCCCTGAGATAAAAGCAAGCAGTTCAAAGCCTAACTTAATCCAACTGCAAATAACTAACCTAAACAATAAAGTTTCATTTCCTCTGCTGACATCACCATTCTCTCACAGATCTTGCTTCCTATGCTTCTACCTCTGACTTTTCCCTATATAAGCAACTGCTATCTAATCAATAAAATGAGAACTGCCCACTGCTGCGTTCTCCCGAGAGTCTCATCTCTCATTTGGCTCACAGCTATTCCAAGCCACTGCTCAACCAGCCCCCGTGGGTGAACAGGGAGTTGATGCGGCTGCAACCCCCTAAGTAACCCACGGACCCAGAATTTGGTCATAGGCACTAAGTTCAAAGCCATGTGACCATGAAGTCAAGGATAGAAGAAGATGTTTCTGTGGGTCAAGGACTGTAAGATCACCAGAAATCCAACAAAGCCTCGGCAAAAAGAATGGATCTCAGAGAGTACACAGGCTGCCAATATCTTGACTTAGGACTTTTGGCCTCCAGAACTGTAATATAATGTACAAGTTTATGGTGAATATATATGTATATATATATCATAAATTCATTAGGAACATCTAAATGCACCCAAAAGAAAATAAATGGAAAGAGAACATTTGTCTCAGTGATTGGGAGTGTGTCAGAGACTAATAAAAGACTGTGTATATCTGTAGCATTCTAATTTGTAAAAGAAAAAAATATAGTTACAGTGAAACTAAGAGTAACCACAGTTACATTGTTTAATGAAAGGACACTGTTGCGGTCAGCATTCTAGTTGCTGCGCAGAAAGAACCCAAACAAAAGTGGCTTGTGGAGGAATGGGTTTATTTGGCTTACGGACTCGAGGGGAGACTCCATCCAGGCAGGGAAAACGATGGCATGAGCAGAGGGCTGGACATCACCTCTGCCACAGCACTGCAAACAGCGACAGGAAGGTGTGCCAAACTCTGGCAAGGGGAAGCTGGCTTATAACCCCATAAGCCCGCCCCTGACAACACAGCTCCATCGAGGTTGCAAAACCCAAACTGCCATCAGCTGAGGATCGATCTATCAGAACACATTCAATTGTTTGTGGGGGACACCTGTCTCAAACCATGACAGACACATTCTGATGTATGCACTGCTATTCAATTTCACTGTTGTGTGAAGATCTTAGAGTATACTGTCACATCTTTCTATGATATAGATCAATATGTACTCCTGATGCAATCAAGAGATGGGTAAAGTGCAAAGAATGAGTGACTCCTGGCATAATAAGTCACACACACACACACACACACACACACACACACACACACACACGGAAGAGTTAATCACTGAACATCCATAGACATTTCCTCTTTAAATATCCCATCTACCCGGATTGTCTGTATCAGATTCAGATACAGTAGAACCCATATTTGTCCATACATGTGACATGGAAAAAATGTCTTATTTGGACCCTTTCCCAAACAGGAAATTCGTCTATATTTCTTCATTTTTTTTCTTTCCCACCCTCTCCTCAATCTTCCTCCCTTCCTTTCAATAAGAATAGAAGGGTCATGTAATATCCTCACTCCTTTTCTCCTCTTCTCTACTCTCATGCCTCCCTTTGTTCCTTACTCCTTACAGGATCTCATTCTATCATTAGGTGGTCTTTATTTCTCTTTTGCTGATTTCCTGTTTTGTTTTTTCCTTTCTTTCATTCTGATGTCATAGAGTGGCAGAACATTGGGTTTAAAAGGACAGTTACTGTCTTATAAAGGAGTCAATAAGACCTGCATTTTGGACATGTTTGCTTCATAAAACACATCCTCTAAGTGTTTTCTAATCACTCATTTGGATTCAACATTCAAATTCCTGGCCTTGGTGAGAATGTTTACTTGACTGACTGCCAGATGATGTAATTCTGGGAAACACGGAAAGCAGATCACTTTAATTAAATAAAACATTTCACCAGAGGCTGGATGTTACTAAGCCTACATTATAAGAAAGGAGGAAGATGCCATCTTCATTTCAGTAGGAAATCTCCTGACCTAACACCAAATACTTTTTCCCTAGACTATCATTTTAGTCCACAAGTCCCAATACCTTTCAGCCAGTTTCTTGTTGCTTTGACATGGAAGTATCTCACCTCAAGTTAAAACCTCATATTCTCTGCCTCTTTCCTTTGATTCTGCTGCCTCAGCTCCTCAGACTGCCTCGGCTACAGGGGACAATCAAGGTCATGCATGTGACTTTCCCATCACACATACATAAGAAGTGGTGTCATCACCCAATTGGGTGACACCTTGATAATATGACATGGTTCACTCAAAAAGACCAAACACTTAAACCAAGTGCATGAATTATTCTATCTTGGAGATATGTTATTAATTTGTTCCGGAAAATACACAAACACAGGGTATTATTTTGCTTTCCTTTGTATACACTATCCAGGTACAGCAGCATTAAATGTCTGCTTTATCTACATCATATTCTTCAAGGTATTGCTTCATATTTAGGGTCTCAGATTCTGTCAACAGAGGTGGGATCATGGTTCCACTCTTAGGGAATCTGTGGCCTAATGTACCTGCAACAGCTATCATTTCTAGAAGAAAATGATACAATGGAATCATGAAACAGCTTCACGTTTGTCTTTTACAAATACATTATTAAAATGAGCATATCAAATTTCAGCTAAATCTGAGAGGTATAACTATGCCCCATAGCTTCTCCACCCAGTCATTCAGAACACACCCAGAAGAAGGTGTGATGAAAAAGTTAATACTTAATAAGGGAAAGAAATCAAAAATAAATGTTATTTTCATTAGACTTCTCTTGTCATCACTAGAAATAATGTACTTTTTTTCCTTGCTCTACTCCTGGTCATCTTGCCTTTAGTTCCTGAGACACATGATCACCTGAGAGCAATTCTAACATTGTCCCAGGTCTTAGGCACAACCTTCAATGAAACACAGGTTAAGAAATATCTGACAGCTCTACTTACGCTTGGTAATCTCTCTCTCTCTCTCTCATAATAAATGAAGTGGATAATTAACTTTTCCATAATAACCTTGTAGAAATATCATAGGTATCTAAAATAAATCATCACTATCTGTTTTTGATTGAAAACCTGGGAGGGTACATCAAATATGTTCTTGTGATTTGATGGGGACAGTTATATTCTATCACTCATTTGTAAGACAGCATAAAGCTGAATCAAAGTGACATGATTAGCAAAACAGAGCCAGTTCACACATTGGCATTTGGCAATAAGAATATGCAGTGGACATATTTGGCAAAGACTTAGTGTTCTCTGGATTTATGTAGATGAGGATGGACAAGATTTTTTCTCTGTGGTCATGAAAACCAAAATTTCATGATTATAACCTAAATAACCCTAGGCACATGGTCATGGCAACTATATTTGACTTGCTATAGAAACTCTAAAATCATTTTTATCCTCAAAGAGTTTTTGATTCTTTAAACATATATAGGAGTGTAAGAACATTTGCTATTTAATCCTCTGATATGGTTAAACTCAGTCTGTTTTGCAATCACTACTATCATGGATGAAGAACAGATTTGTAGTCTTTGACCACTGATATACCTAATTGTCTTAATGTAAGTTAACATAGTTTATTTTATTATATTTGAATGAGGGATGGGCTCTTAAGAATGTTACTTTTAATCTCTATTTCCCCCCATTATCATAAGGTTTAAATAAAATTCTTAGAGCTCCTTCCAGGTTATAGATGTAAAATTTCTTTCAATGACTGGATATATTTTCTGGAAATCTAGAAAGCAGAAAGTCTTTGTGGGGTTTCCCTGCATCTTTGTTATTACTTCCTTTCCCCAGTTGTATGAATGAAAGGCAAGGTGGTAAAATAATGGTTACTGTGCCTTTCACTCAGCATAGAGCTGGTGACAATCTCTCGTCTGAGAGACTACAGTGTGCTGTATTATTCATGGAAATGTTCCAGGAGGCCTAGTTCATCCCAGGATGTTGCTGCTTCTACATTTATTGTGACTTCCTTAGTGATTAATTCTTCATATCAAATATCTTCCTACTTGAGCTCTGATATTAGAGAGAGTAAACTATAGAAACTTGAATCCAATGACACAATAAATTGTGGGATTATTTATGATGGAGGGTTTACCACCTCCAACATTAAGAACAACTATGGAACATATATACGCATGTGTAATTATTTTCATATTAACAAAAGTGAGATAACCAACATCCAGGAAGGAACTGCTGGCTTATGCTTATTTTTGAAGAACTCTTAGTAGTATTACATAGATTTGGTGGCCAGGAAAATAATGCCACTAAAGTGTGGCTTATGTGAATTTATGCCTTGAACTGAGCCCTTCTGTAGAACTGAAAAATCAACAGAAAATGCTATTTCTTCAGTATGGGGTGTTTGGATTTTTTTTTTTTGTGGCCTCCTCTATAAAACCATAAAAATTACAAAATTTTCCTTATCTCTCTAGTGTGTTGACATTTATATCTTTCGTTTTGCGACCTTCAACTTCTGAGGGAAAAGATACATGCTTTACATTGGGCACTCAAGTATTACTCAAAAGGATTCTTATATTTCAAGATCACAAGGCTAGTCGAAATTGTCTTTCTAGCTTTTTTTAGAAAACTTTAAAAATACATTGTCATACTTATATTGCATTTTGTTTATACATACCCAACATTTCTCTGCTTTGTACCCACTCAGTTCCTAAGACTTTACTTAGGACTTATCAGGGACTAAGCAATAGAACAGAATGACTCCTCATCCCCAGGAAATCATCAACGGTCATAAGTTCATCACAACGGGGAAGGGCCTCTGCTCATAACAAAATGTTGATGAATGCCATGACATTGTCATATCCAGATGACACCGTTCCACAGTGCATTTCCCTAACCCTAGCTCTTAATATTGTCTGTATCATCCTCTGCCATGTTCCCTGAGCCATGGGAACATAGATAGATAGATAGATAGATAGATAGATAGATAGATAGATAGATAGATAGATAGATAGATAGATAGATAGATAGATATAGATTTAGATATCCTGTATAGGGCTGAGCACTTCTCAGTTATTGATTTATACCATAACTACCTTGCACTGGAGAAGGTCACATTATACTCAACAATTATACATCCTGGCCAAATCGATCCTTCACAATTCAATCAATATCTTGATGATATGGCAGCTAACTATAGCTTCTAGAACAATCCACACACCCTAAAGGCTAATAGTTCAAATGACACATCATCTCTAGCTTTCTGAATATCAGTCCTTTCCTGTCCTTAAAAATATTCCTAAAATGGTACCAAGTTGGCTGGGCTTATTTTCTGGAATTCATTAAATATAATATGCATGCAAGAATTTTCAAAAACTATTTATTCTTTGGTTTTGATGAGTGGTGAAAAAGTTGAGTTTAGAATACTTTTCCAATCATATTCCTTCATTTTTTCCTGTGAAATATGGAATATGCCTCATTGTCACTTCTCAGCTTTGGATGTCACAGTAAGTTGGTCTCAATCTTTCATGATATAACTGCTACCACTAAATCTGAATATAAAACTATTTCAGTTATACATTGTTTATATAATGACAGAAAAATTTATAAATTACCACATGCTGAACATTATTTAGGTTATTCAGAGAGGCAATTTTTAATAAAATTGGAATTATTTTCAAATAGAATGAAAAAGTGGTTTCAGAAAAATTGAATATTATACCGTTTATTGTTGTAAACAAAGTGAATGAAGACAACATGAGATGCTTCTCACAATTTCTATAGACAGCATAAAATCAAAATGCACTAGAAATCTGGTGAAGTATTTGGACCCAGCTTGGAGGTTTCGAAGTGTATTTCTGTGGCTCTATGCTTGCTTGCAGGTTTGTGAAAATGTGTTCAAGTTTTTGCCTACTCATTATTTACCGTATGTTTCCCAGGACAAAGCATCATCATACAGATCTGTAAAGTTTATAATTACCAAAAGATGAAATTAAAACACACCATATCTGCATCTTTCAGGTATCGTCAATGTCTGCCAAAAAAGATGGCAACTAAGCATAATCAGAATACCATTGGTCTGGAAAGTACCTGTGGGATAGAATTGAGGGTCTCAGTGCTTGCTGTTCTGCCATAAATTGGTCTGTTAGTAGAAAGTGATGAATGGCTAATATAATAATGTCTGGAAGAGAGACCAGAGATTTTAGGAGGCCAGCTTTGAGGTGTCTCTCTCGTTAACTCTCCTCTAAACATGCTTTCATGAAACTGTTACCTATTACTATTAGTTCCTGTGGGAGGATTTTCCAGGAATGGCCTTTACTTAGGACAGAAGAGACAACAAAGAAAAATTGGCAGGAAAATACAAACGCCATTTGTACCTTTATATTTAGTCTTTGTAGAAATTCTTGGGATAATAGGAATAATATGATTAAACAAATGCTTTCCATTCTAAATCAGAATTTCCCTAGGAAAGTGTATCATGTGGCTCACAGCTTTTACGGCTCTTGCCAAGCACTTCTTTTCTCCCACATCTTTACTTCTTTATCTCTTCTGGAAACTAAAGTGTAATATAATTCAGGACAGAAAGCCAGGATTTCAGAGCTCCTTCCTTGCGACAGTAATCATTTGCTTAATACTTCCTGATCTTTTCTCTCATCTCAACCCCTTACAAGATGCTTTCTGCCCTCTTCCTAATCTCTTAAAAGTGTTCTCCAAAGTTAGCAGTGCTTTCTTAAGGAACCTCCAGAAAGATAATTTTGTCTTGAAACCCACATAGTCTTACCTATTTTCTTAGTGTTCTAAGTCATATTTCATCGCCATTTTAATCCTTTATCTGTGTGAGTATTTTTAGTAACACTATTCATCTCCAAAGTTTGTGAATTAATTGAGCAAGTACTTTGAAAACACTGTTCTTTTAAAGTAAATGCTTTAAAATAGTTGTTTTTTTTTTTACCCTTAAAATAAACCTTTAGAAAGCCTTAAATGTGTAAGCTTCAGTCAGGCCTGGTGGCAGATATCTGTGAACCCAGTTCTCAGAGGCTGAGGCAAGAGGATTGTTGTGGAGAGGATACCAGGCCAGCAAGGGTTACATAGCAGGATCCTATTTGAAAAACACACTGACAAAAAAGTGTTACTTAAGGTCTTCTGCTCTTGAGGACAATGAACTAAAACAGAGGCATCTGTTTCCTCTCGGGTCCAGATGTTCCAGTGGTTAATCACTGGCAGACTCTGCCCACCAATCATAGCCATTCACTGTCTCATCAGCAATACGTACATTTTTCTCTGGTGTCCCTGTGCTTCTAAAAAGACTGGGATCTTTTCAAAATCTCTTTCGAGGATTTTTTACATAATAACCAATGATGGTAATCCCATGTCTGTGGCCATCAACTGAGGTACAAGTACCTGGGCTACAGTTATTTCCAGAGTGGCCTTGAAGACACATTCGAAGTTTCTCTGCTTTTGAAAAAAAGGTATCGATAATGGTTATCTAGAACAGGCAGAAATTATGAAACTGGAGAAAATATCAACCTGTAAAAATAAATGAATGATTCTTGAAGGTGCTTTAGGATATTACATTATGTAAAATGTGGCAGGATATGCAACTCTATGCATTTCTAGGATCAATAAGAAATGAATCTTCCTGAATCACACATGTGTTTATGCTTAAGACTGACAAGGCTGCAAACAAAAAGCCCCGCTCTCCTTAGCTCCACCCAGAAATTTCTCCCAATTTCCTAATGTAGTCCATCTTGGCTCACAGCCTAGAAGATTCTTAAACAATGTTTGGCCAACTGTACATGTGTTAAGGTCTCCCTTTGAAACATTTCAAATACAGCATATTTTACAGAATTTTATTTATTTTGAAACTTAATTTAGTTCCATTTTAATTATTAAATTATGTGTGAGGCTGGATAGGAATAGAACCAAAGATCTTGTGCACACTAGGCTAGCATTCTACAATTGATCAACACCTCCATTCCCTGATAGTGTTAAATGTGATTATACAAAGACTAAGAATAAAAAGACTACCCCAAATATCACAGCAGGAGGTGAGTTTATGAGTAGGAAGAGAAAATATTCTATAAACATGACAAAGTTCTCTGACATTGTAAAATTTTTTACAAAGGTTAAAAAGAATGTGGAAAGTGAGTTAATGATGATTTTCAATAAAACTATAAATAACTACTAATTCTCTTGGTGACAGATTTTCCCTGTCTATTAAATTCCAGATGCTTTTCAAGATGAGTGGCCTTCTGTTTTGTTCTTTGTTTGTGTAACTTTGGTCTTCATATTTTGATAACTACTTAAAATTAATGAGGTTTTATCATTTTGTATTATCATAGTGCTAAATTTTATGCAAAGATAATCCATAGTTTTAGCTCATCTGTTATTAACAACTACATATTCATGAGTGTTTTCTATACTTAAAATTATAAAGTTTAACTCATGATTTCACCCTTAGAGATAAGAAATGATGACATTTAAAACATGAAAATAGAAAATGATAATACCATAATAGTATCAAGATTTTTTTTATTTAACCTTTGGCTTGATCTGAGAACAAATTTTCTGTTGTTAGATTTAAGATACTAAATTTCAATCTGGGCATGGGAGCACATGCCCTTATTACCAGTACTTGAGAGGCAGAGAGGTGGGAGGATTGGCTTTGAGATGAGGCCACCCTGAGACTCAAAGGGAAGTAATTCCATGTCAGTTTGAGCTAGAGCAAGACCCTGTCTCAAAACACACACACACACACACACACACACACACACACACACACACACACACACTCATACACATAAAGACACACACACACACATCACATCACACACACACACACACAAAGACACACACTAACACACTATCTATCTATCTATTAAACTAAAACAGCACAGTTTTTCACTGCTCTTTACTTTCCCCAAATCTGCTTTATGTTATCATACTGCGCATAAATACCACAGTCTGAGAACTCTGTGTGTCAAGTGGACACTCATTCACTTAATCCATGTATAAAACACTTTACTCCTCCAATTTCTACTGAACACTGGGTTCAATTCTGGGTCCCAAAAGGAATTATAAATGTTTTTCTAAATTAAATGGAGAAACTACTTTTCATGCAAGTTTTACTTACTTTACAGAAAAAAAATGTAATACTTCAAATATTAAGCAAAAGGGAAGAGGGTTACAAATAATAAAAAAATGTAAGTTTTTTTATTTGATTTTAAAATGCATGAGAAAATGTGGGAAATAGGAATGAAGATAGTTTAAGGTCAAAACCAAACAAATGAGTCCCACAAATCCCAGAGTTAGTGTAGTCACCTTCAGTTACATTTTAGATTACGTCATTGCAGGTCCAATCTTCCAGATATATATGTAAAATGTTAGTAATGCAGTTAGTGTTTTTACTATCCCACACAGACACATTTATTGTTGCTCTTGAAACACATAAAGAATAAAACATCAATTATTTAGAGTCAAAAAATAGTATATATTCGGTAAAAATTATACTTTTAAATTTTGCAGATTACAAAACTCCGTATAATTCAACTTAATAAAATGAGAAATATGTTAAATGCTACATGATATTAAGAAACAACAACGTTGAATCTTTAGAAGTTAATAACAGATATTGTAAGAAAATATCTCTTTCTTTCTCCAGGTTATGATTAGTTCTTTCCCTTGTGTTTCTATGTATTCAATAAGATTGCATTAACAGAAATGAGGGCGCTAAATCTTCCTGCAAAGAAAATCTGGCACATTGGGTGCAGCTGTTATAATCAATGCCATATTCAAGGATGATGCTTTCAGATTTTAGCATTGCAAAGCCCGAGTCATTCTATACATAAGAAAAGATCTGACACTGACTTGTTTATATTTGTCTAGATTCTTTTTATATTTTTAAACTCAGTTCAATGAGCTCAGCTACCATGACTAAATCATTTAAGCACCAATATTAACCCAGAATCGCCATTGCCATTTCTATTCAATAACTATTACAATGATGAAAACAAATTTATTATTTATTAAATAATTATACTTACAAACCTATTGATACCTATGCCAGCATGATGCTTATAAAATGATGAAGGAAAGATAAAAAATATTATGTAGCAGTGTAGTTTGTCCATAAAGGTAAATAACAAATATAATAACATTTTTAATAAACAGTAAAGTGAGAGGATAAAATGCTACTGGGGATCTCTCTGAGAGGAAAATTCCATTGACTATTTTTAGATTCATGCACTCTCCTTCCATTTAGTATAGACAGACCTGAACCGTTTTGTCCTATAAACAATGATATACTGATGATCTACTCTCCTTAAGCCAACAGCACATGAGATTTATGGACCCATTTTTCTCCTTCCTGTATAGTTCTGCCAAGAACTTCTTCACTGAAAGCCCAGTGGTTTTAAAGGAAGTCATCTATCAATCATATTTATAGTGAATGATGTACCCAGTAAATATAGTCCTAAAAAAAAGGCAGAGTTGTTCCAGGCATGTGGTGCACACCTTTGATTCCAGCACTCAGGAGGCAGAGGTAGGAGGATCACAAGAGATTTCTAGGCCAGCCTGAGAGTACAGAGTGAAAACAAACTAAGCCTGGCACAGAATAAGAGCCTACCTCTCACTCACAACGCCCTCCAAAAAAAAAAAAAAAAAAAGCAAATATGTGACTTCAGATAACATGAGTGACTTTTTAATTTTGAGGAACATAAGGCACATAATTAACTGGGTGATTTAGAGTTTTCTGATTCTGGTCCATATAAACCTCAATTTTTCCTTTCACAAGTGAAAATAAAAATTTATTTCTACCATTGCCCTAGCAAACATCTTGCATGTTTTTAACTGGATAACCTCATGGCTCAGCCAGTTTTTACTTTATAAAGCAATCACATATGGATGCTATCCTAAAACCTCTGGCCATTTTTATACTCATGTTTGAATTAGCTGGATTTTGAAAAAGAAATGAAATTCATTAACAAATGAATATTAAATTAAATTTAATTTTATCTATAATTTGATAACATTGAGGTACATAAGTAAAAAAATAAATAACAAATAAATAAATAAATAACAGGCTCCAAGCATGACAGTGAGCCTGAGAAGGGCAGTGTTCTAGTATGGGTTTGTTTGTGTGTGACAGGGAGGTGACATGTGACTGAATAGTCATAGTAGAATCTTAGAATAATTTAACATATTGATTTTATATGAGTGAAGTCAAGTTTTTACAAAAGGTTTTTAAAGTGCTTATTTTGGATAGTATGGATATGATGTATTACAATTGTGCCTATGGTTTAGTTTTCTAAATTGGCCACTGATAAGACTGGCTAAGGGGGGGTGTCATTCCATTGCCCACAGACATCATGCAGAGTCAGACAGCTATGAATGAAGCCAAAAACAAAACAGTAAACTTATATAAAACATTATGATTTTTCAGGTTTTTTTGGTAATGTAAGCATTTAACATTAAAGTATAAACTGCAAACTTTCTACATGGCATTATGACACGACGTTACTTTAAATAAACATGTAAGCTGTAGCTATTTATTTGCATGTAAGACTTCAGTGTTGTTGTATGAGGATCCAAGTGTGGAAAATCAAATAAGTGCCATCCGAAGTTACATCTGATCCTAGTTACTTGACAGGTGGAACAGGGAAATTATTGAACATTTTTTAATATGCCACCACCCATGATAGGCATTGACTGTTCTTTCATTCTTTCTCTGAAGACTTTTTGCACATGGCCTACTTAAACTGACAGTCAACCATCCTTTCGGCTTTCTAACTGCTGCTGAGATGGGAATGGATTTAGACCTTAAACTCTATTTTCCTCTCAAATGGTTTTTATAATAAAAGTAAACATAGACTTTGATTTATTATTATAGTCTTTAATTTCAGCATGACTTCTATTACCTTTCAAAAGAAGATAGACCACCCACACATACACACACAAAAGAACTTGTGGATATCAGATTCTGAAAAAATTCAAAAACTTTAAATAAAATTTTAAAATATAATTTTTATTTAAAACAAACTGTAAGACAAGCCTTTGACAATGGAAAACCAAATTTCAGATTTTCAAAACTTGGAGTATAGTTTCCAACCTGTGGTGTAATGAGGATAAAGCTACAAGTCTTTGTAACCGTCAGGTCTCTTTAAAAGTGAAAATACTTTTGTTTTCTTTTATATCTTTAGGTCTTTCCCTTCCGTTGAGTTTAAAAGCACTACAGGAAAATCAATGCAACTTACTGAATTATTTATCCCATATTGATGATAAATATTGACTAACGGAGGACTAATGGGCTATGTTAAGATTACACCTCAAACTAATGGATATTAGTTCATTTGTATCTGTCAAGATGACATAAATCTATTAAGATGCCAATGCCAGTGATTTCTATTGAGTCAATACATTGAATCTTTTCTCTACACTGAACTTCAGTCACCAAGGGTCCTTGTGATTGAGTATAAACAAATGATATTCAAGCTAGATAATGTCAAATATTGAAAATGTTATTTTTCTAGCACCCAGAGGCTGAGGGAGTAGTCTCGCCATGAGTTCAAGGCCAGCCTGGAATAGAGATCTAAGTCAGTTTGGGGATACAGTAACACCCTGTTTCCAAAAAAGTAGAATTTAAAAATTTTTTTTCTCAGTTCCCTCAAAATCAAAACTTGCAAAGCTATGTTATAAAAATACAGCATTTCTTATTTTGGATCACTGACATTTCCTACTGCCAGATACATTTGTTGTGACTAGATTACTATGTTTGAACTCATAAGTATCCTTCAAATTAAGGTGTATATTATTTGCAATATCACTAAAAACTTCTTTTTACCCTCTGATAGCCATTACCATTCACAGTCTATTACTGAAGATTTATTAATCCCCAATAAAACAACCTAATTTAAAATGGTGAGGGCTGGCGAGATTGATCAGTGTTTAGGGCACTTGCCTGCAAAGCCAGATGGTCTGGGTTAGATTCCCCAGTACTCATTTGCACAGTGGCCCGTGTGTCTAAAGTTTCTTGGCAGCAATAAGAGTCCCTGGTGCTCCCATTTCTCTCTCTCTCTCTCTCTCTCTCTCTCTCTCTCTCTCTCTCTCTCTCTCTCTCTCCACTTGATCTCATCTTTTTCTCTCCCTTTCCTTCTCTCCCTCTCTCCTCTTTCTCCTTGAAATAAATAAATACATAAAACATTTTTTGAATGGTGAACCACAGTCATTCATGGTGCACCTGAGTCTCCAGAGAATATCCTGGGGAATGTTAAATAAGACAAGGAAGGACCCCAGTGGGTAGGGGCCAGAGAGGAGGGAAATGAGGACACCTTCACAAGATGCGCTCATACATATACTTACTCATAATGAAGATATTATTTTTTTTAAATGGTGTGTAATTCCTACCTTCTGTAGCTGAAATAGAAATGCAAACAGAGAACTTTACTGAGCAGGACAGAAAGTAGAGATGAATTCAGAAGAAGTGGGATCAGTTTGAGGACATCTTTGCTCCTCTTAAGAGGGAATCTTGACAGCAGACCACAGGAACCAGAGAGGCTTGGAAAATCTGCAGTGTTATTTTTAAGTAATGGACGTTTTAAAGAGGTGAACAAAAGACCACACCCAGGGCAGCAGCAAGACTGGCAAAAGGGAACACTTGGCAAATCCTCCTACTTGGCAGAGGACTCCTGCCATTTAGCTCTTGATGGAGCAGCAAAGAGATACAATTTCACCAAGACCCCCGCATGATTGGTGGTTAACCATACTCTTGGGAACTTAGAGCAAGTGTCCCAGGACATTCTGCTGATACCTGGCCAGCGGGCTGCATAGCTAGACTACTGGAAAGAAAGTGTGAGTCAGAGCCGCACAGGACTCAGCCAGCAAGCATCCTGCAGGGGAACTCTCTCAGAGGCTCCAAGCAAACACAAGGCACTGAGTCAGGACCAACCTTTCAAGGGGACTTCTGAACAACCACCCATAGTCTAGATCTTGTACCGTGATCTCCCAAAGAAGACCTGGAGGCAAAATCGAATTGCCCATTGCATGGACTCCTAGGCCTGAGGAAGGCTTATGGGAGCCGCCAAGCTGAGAGATTCAGTACTGGATGCTCCAATCAAGTCAGATGGAATTCATATGCTAAGTCCTCACCCTTGTCTCCTGGCTTCACAGTTATTCTGGGAATATTATACTTATGTGATTACATTTTTTACTTCTCTCTTTTCAGTCTACTTTTAGCCCAAATTGACACATTTTCACTGTCTGTCCCAACAGTTCCCTCTTCTGGCTGTTTCCTTCCTTGGCTTTCTGTTTAACCACCTAATACTAGTAATTAGTCATCCCTTGCTCCTGCCCCCCCACTGCCCTCATACAAACAGTCATTGATATACTGCCAGTGCCCTTTACTTTATAAAATGATTGATGCTTAAGGAATGATTTGGACTATATTTTAATAGTAATTGTTTTTTTTTCCAGACAGGTGTTCTCATCACACAAACCTAAAAGCGGAAAATGGCACCCAACTCCACTAAAATCTCGTTCTTTTTACATATTGAAAATATCACCACTGAATTAATAAAGATGACTTAAATTTTAAAACTTCAACCGATGGCCTACACCAGGATATGCAGGTCTCAACTCAAAACCACAAGCAACAGGAAAAATCAAGTCAACATGTCTCTTCCAAAAATAATAAATTATGCATCATAGAGATTTCCCAGTGCTAATGCATGCTCAACCATGTGTGCAAGTGGAGGCCTGATAGTGAAGGTAGAGTCTCCAGAACCCGCAGAAACAGCTGGACATAGCTAAACATGTCTGGAACCCCAGTCCTGTGAGGAGCAGAGACTGGGAAACACTGAGGCTCTCAAACAAGGTCCAGGCTCAGTAAGACTCCATTGCAAGGAAAAGCAAGCAGATGAGTGATGGAAGGGGAAAACATTGCACCATAGCTCCTCTGTCCACCACAGGGAGCCTGTGTGACATTACTAGAAAGTACACTGGTTCTACCTTAATTACATGTGGTCCCAGAAACAAAAAAGTAGTTGGGACCAAATCATGTAGACACTCATTCCATAGAGATTTTGTGTGACTTTGCTGTATATATCTGAAACCTGGAAATATTTGGGACAGGAGACAAGCAAAACCCATTTTATATCCAATGGTCATAATATTTTATTTCAGCTAATCCAAACAAACTTGACATCTTCCATGCCAGGTCTGTACAGGCTGGTGCTTTGGTTTTAATATGATTTGTCCTAAAAAATCTGTAAAGAGTGGACACATGCTAGATACGGACTGAAAATCTCTCTTCTCTTTTCCTCTCTCTCTCTCTCTCTCATTCCTAATTATAATGTTAGAGAATAATTTATCCACATGTGTAGAAAATAAAACACATAGGGATAATAAGCAAGAGAATCTACAGGCCACAAAGAAATTAAGGGAGTGTATGTGGAGATTAAAGAAGGTGAAAGCGATTTGCACACAAGGGACCAAGTGATACCTGCTGAGGAAATGGAGTATAAACTCCAGAGCAGAAGAACAGGACACATGTTTCTGGGGAGATTACTGTGTGCTCCTGATAAATCAGCGTAAGAGCCATGAAGACATCATGGACCCCTCCAGGTCGGGCAGTGTAACCATTGAGATTATTTCTTTGGTTTTGTTCCTTCTGATGCAAATCTTACTGCTGGGAGTCTCTGGCTCACGCTAAAAACATTTCATTGTGTCCCATGGCAAAAGCTAGAAAAATAAAACAGTCCATTTTCCAGCCTGACTACAAAGTTATGGTTTCGGGTGCGGTTATGAGTGGAAATCTGCTGTGAGCGCTGGAAAGGCTTTTCTAATTCAGATGAAAATAGCAGTGTCTCTGCAGAAGCACTCCTTTCGAGTGTAGTTACTGGCACGGTTGCTGCCATCCTCCCATACAGAACTGGAAACCAATATGCTCAGAACTGTAGAGTTGAAATGCAGATGAAACTGGGTTTTTAAAAAATATTTTGAGCTGCTAATGGGCCACTGAGATTTCTACCCTAACACTTTAAAAGTATTATTGCTCTGAAAGAATTTAAAAAATAGAGTCAAATATAAATTATAAATCCAAAAATGCATGTAGATAAAATTAATTTAAAAGAGATAATTTGAGAAAAATGTAGCAGACACTGATGTGTTATCAGAAGACTACATAAGAAGAAAAGTTAACTGGTGTCATTTGGAATGACAGACTTTGAGACGGGACAGACAGATTTAAATCTAAGGGAACACAAGCATGCGGCTTCTAACAGTGTAACACAGTATACATAGAAACCGTTTAATGCTTAGAAAAAAAGTCTTTAAAATATAAGTTACTGCTTAAATAAGCTTATTTGAGCAATAATTGATTTGGTCACAACTGCTTTGCTTTTTTAGGATTTTCTAGGAAGTTTTCTACATATAGTTTAGAAATTAAAATATTCAATACCTATATATATATATATGTGCGTGTGTATCTATGTATATATATATATATATATATATATATGTATATATATATACAATTTTCAAATTAATTTTAAATGCATATATGTTTTCTACATATAGTTTATAAATGGAATCTTCAAATACCCTGGGTTTATGACATAGATAAAGCCAATAAAATTAGGAGACAGATAAGCCAAATGACAGAATTTTATCATTTTAGTGAGAAATTTGACAATGCAAGTTAAAAAACATTTATATTAATCTTTATAATTGGAGAACACAAATTTTAGACATAAAAACTTCAAAGAAATTCACTATGAAATTAACCTTACAAATAAAATACAGCTCTGTAGTCTTGAATAAACTGGAAAATTAAAATGAAATATTTTGAATCTTTTAAACATATTTACACTATAGAAAAGCAAAGTTTTTTAACTTACATAAACCTGTATTTTGAAATTTAAAAAGGTTTCAAAAAATTTAAAATTCCAAATAAGTGATAAATTACCCAAGACTAAAATATTATTGAGAAGGCATTGCATTTCATGCAATTGATCTATAGATTCAATATTCTTATAATAAAATTATTTAGTAAGCTTTTTATACTCACTGACAAACTTACTCTAAAATTTCTATAGAAACCAAAGTACATAGAAGGGCAAAATAGTATTGAAAACTGGGTTTGATGGCTTACCTTATCGTTTTTCATGCTTCACTATAAAGCTTCAGTAATCAAGGCAATGCAGCACCTCATAAGGTTAGACACACAGGAAAATGAAACAGAATAGAGAGCCTGGAAATCCACTCAGACACACGTGGACAACCGATTTTCATGCAAGGTGCCCAAATGACTCAGTGGAAAATAAAAAAAAAATATTTTCAGTAATTTTTCCTTGTACAACTCTAGATTTGCATATAAAAGATATCATTTATAAAAAAAGTATTTTCCATAGTCTGCACAAATTTAAATAAAAACATTGTTAATTGGAGTAGTCAAAGATATTTTGGAGAGGACACTGAAAGTACTAAAATATGAATTGATGATATGCTGGATTTTGTGGCCTAATATGGAATTCATTTTTGAAAAGAGGCATATTGATATTTATGTTCAAACTTCACACACACATACACTCATACACATACACACACATATATATAGTATTTCTAAGAGCTATATATAGTACTCACAAATTAATTTTTTAATCACATAGTTTTTTCACATTGGTTTTCTACATATAGTTTACAAGTTAAACTATTAAAATAATCAATGTAAGAAATAAAATTGCAAGCATAAAGGGATTCCATTTTATGCTCAATAAAATGACAAAATGAAAAGCAATGATATTACCAAGCATTGACCAGCATTTGTTGCACATAATAGGGCAGTGGCTGGGAAATGTGCATTAAACTTTCTTAGCAGAGCCAATGATGTTTTAGTATTGTTCAAAGAGGAAAAAAATACAAACATATGCCCACCAAATTTTTCCAACTGTTTTACTTATGATAGCTTCTAACTAAACCCAAAAGCAGAAAAAAATGTAGACTGACATACTTAGTAGGGCATCAGCAAAAATAAAAAGCTTTGGGTATGTGCTATAACATGAAAGACTCTCAAAATATATAGTGAACAAAAAAGAAGCCACATCCAGACATCTGTGTATTGTTTGATAGCTTTTAAATGGAATCATACTAAAAAATTAAGATACTGTGCTAGGTTCAATTTAGTAGTCCTTGAGATGTAGTAGTGAGTTGAAGGAAACTTCAAAAAGAAATGTCTGGAGTGAAAGGAATCTTCAATTGCTTGATTAAAGTGACGGTATAAAGGCATATACTTTTCATAGTGTAAAACTAAACAATTAAAATGTGTTCAGGTTTCCAGTATAAACTATACTTAAAACATTTGTTCCAGGTGACATAAACAGATCAATGCTTGAGAATGGTGATCTGTCTGTCTGTGGTTTTTTCGATGGGATGAGACATTGGCTGGCAGAGCTGGTAAGAATGCACGGGACAGAAAGGACATGGAAAGCCTATGTGGAAAGAGTGAAGAAATTCTAGAAACGAAATACAGGGGTGAAGAAATAGATTAGTGTTTTGTGCATGCTGGACTTCAGTTATAAAGTCAATACTTGAAAGATGTAGCCGCTCTATTGTCTTGTTCATAGTTCTTGTAATGCTATATTCCAAAGTAATGTCATATTACCATCTCATAATATATGCTGTGGACTGAATGGTCATTCACCTATTAATATCATGATGCCATACATCTGGAGGGTGAAAAATTAGAGGTTAATTAGGTGATCAGGGTAGAGCATTCATGAATGGGATCCATGACTTTAACAGAACAGATACAAGTTCATACTTCTTCATCATTTCCTCTATCTTTATGGTTTTCTGTCATCTTTTTTTTCTTTTCTCTCCATTACCCAAGCAATCAGTAAACAAATGTTTTATGAGTCATAAACAAGGCTGTCAATAGACAAGGCATCTACTAGACCTGGTTCTCAAATGGTCTAGCCTCAGAGCTAAAAAGTGTTTGATACTTAACCTACCCAGTCTGTATTATTCTGTGATAACAATCTGAACTATTAAACTTCGCAAAAGAATTAATAATCATTATTCTAAAACTAAAAAAGAACTATTGTTTTTTCTAAACAAGCACTGACCAAACATAATATGTGGAATAAACAGTTAACAATCTCTGCGGTTTGCAGAGAAGAAATCTTTCTGCAAATCTTTAATGAGATGAGCTAGAAAAACTAAAAGTATTATTTCCAAGAGAGATATTAAATTCACAAATACTCAGTCACAGTCTGATTGATAGACCTGGGGCATTTGGGGCACCAGTAACTAGTTTCTGGACCCGATACAAACCACACATTACACACACATACATATTCTCATGAAATGAAAGGGGCAGGTGCTGGAGAGAAGGCAAACATGAAGACTTGAGGCATCCTGAAACCACCTGAATTCTGCAGAATACCATGGCATCGCATATTCCTTGAAACCTCAGTCCTTCATAGGGGAGCCAAGAAAACAGAATCACCTGGCCTCCTGAAAAGCAGCTAGTTCTAGTATCAGTAAAAGACTCCAGCTTAAATAGGAATGGGCACAAAACCAATGGAGTGGACAACATAAATGAACACACTCTCATTGCAGGCAAGCACATGGTGTACTGAAAAAGCACATACATGTGCATATACCACACCATGTTACACACACACACACACACACACACACACACACACACACACACCAGCAAAAAAAAGAAAAATTAAGCAACTATTTGTAAAATGCATAAAAAGATCTTATTTGTTATAGTTTTTAGAAATATTCGTGTAGTAGCAATAAAATAAGTTTATATCCTTCTGAAAGTATTTTTTCTTCAGTGTATTTAGTGATGTATTTAAATTTTGCAAAGTTAAAATGTACTATTACATTAAAATAATAAAAATATTTCTTATAAAACAAACATTTTATCTTTAAGACAGTAAATTCTCTAGGATTCTTCTTTTTTTCTTGGATTTATGGGCTCTTTCAGTAATACTGAAACTGTGCTATAAACAAAAGAACAGATGAGATCTTTCTTAAAGGTGAACTATAAGTATTTTGACAAGTATGTCATGTATTGACATTAACTATGCAGAGAAAGCAGAAGTAGCGAACACTGAGGAGATAAATATTCTGATGGAAAAACTGTCTTAGAATGGGAAAGGTTAAAGGTTAAATGTCATACCATTTGACTGTTGGCCAAACCATACTCTGCTGTTTAGATCTTAGTTCATGATCTGAGGTATAACTCTGTCTTTGCCAAGATACAATTATTACAATAAATAGGTTGTGCTAATAAGTATTTCTAGTGGATGATTTGGAAGTGAACAGAATATTCATTTTAAAAAGGACAGGAGGAAATACTGCCACTTGATCATCTTTTTTTAAACATTTTATTTATTTACTTGCAAGCAGAGAGATATATATGAAGAGAGAGACAGAGAGAGAATCGGCACAAACTCCAGATGCACGCTTTTGCCACCCTGTGCACCTGGTTTATGTGGGCCTGGGGAATCGAACCTGGGTCTTCAGGCTCTGGAGGCTGGCTCCTCAACCACTGAGCCATCTCTCCAGACCCACTTGATCATCTTTGCTCTGGAAACATTGTATCAAGGTGAAATGTAAGGGAAATGTTTATGCGGAGGTCTCACTTGGTGAATAATAATATTTTCTTTCTCATCATTAACAGTAAAAATTGAGCATTTACTCTTAAAGCATTTTTGTAAAATATAATTTTTCAGGTCTCTGTATACTCCAAAAGAGTAAGAATGAAGTCGATCAGTAGTTTTTAAATTTCATGATTCAAAATTTTATCAGAAATTTATGTATATTCCTAGTTTAATATTTCTATAAAACTTCATATTTTCAGTTTATTTTTTAAATTATTTATTTATTTGAGAGAGGGAGAGAGAAAGAGGTATATACAGAGAGATCATGGACAAACCAGGGCCTCTAACTACTGCAAATGAACTCCAGACACATGCAGGACATTGTGCATCTGTCTTTACGGGGATACTGGGGACTCAATCTCAGGTCCTCCTGCTTTGCTGACAAATGCCTTAACCTCTGATTCAGTACTCCAGCTCAGTTTCATGTTTAACTATTCAAATTTAAATGCTAAGTATATCTTTTTATAGAAAAAAATTCTTGAGAAAAGCTATGAGCTAAACATTAATTGTGTAAGTTAATGTATTATAAGCTGCAAAAATTGTAACAAGCAATAAATTAATGAATCTCTTTGTGGAATAATCAGTATATTCATACTCTCTGGTCTCCATAACCTACATATGTGCTGATCTGATTAACTAGAGAGAATCATTGTGTCTTTTTACTATTAACCAAGAGCAAGGATAAATATTCAGTGGACAGTTTGTTCCAGTAATACACACCACATGAATAATAAAAATTAACCCAATAAATTTATGATTAGTAGTGGATTTTAGAAACAAAAGATAAATAACCAGAAATTAAATTACAAACCCAAAGTGAAAAAAATTCAGGAAACCCATCCCTTCTTTCCTCTTTGTGATCTCCTCGTGGACTTTGGTGGTCTCACATAGTAATATCTATTCTCTTTGTGAGACATTAGCTGGGGAAAAAGTAATGGACAGTTCCCTCCAATCCTGTAAGTATAGCTAGTGTCCAATACTAATTGTATAAGAAAGAAGTCTCATTCATGGAAAATGAATAGAATATTAATTAATAAACAGAAATGAACATTATAGTGTACTAGATGAAACTTTTTGTGGCAAAAGAGATAGAAATTGTCTCATCATCTAAGAATGAAATGTACTCAATATACTTATGTAGTTTGGTCTAAATACACTAAATGCGGCTGAATAATCTTCTGGTTAGTTCAAAACATATTACTAATGTTGAAACAATTCCACATTTAAAAATACATTTCAATTTATTTGCAGAGAGAGAGGGAGAAAGAGAGAGAGAGGAGAGAGAGAGAGAGTAGAGTTTGCCACAGCAAATAAACTCCAGACCACTTTGTCCACCTGGCTTTGTATGGGTACTAGGGAATTGAACCTAGGCTGTCATACTTTGTCCCAAAACACCTTTAAACACTGAGTCATCTATTCTCACTTTTAAATATGTTCATTTGAATTTTAATGATATTTGAGTGTATTTGAATTATAAATATGTCAAAAATGAAATCTAAATGATATAATAAAATACATGAAAATGAGTTATGTTAATTCCAAAGTTCTTCTTACCTTTAAGACATAACTATCAAAAATTGTAAGACTTAGTGCTTCATTTGAGTTCATATGAGAATAAGGCATGGCATTACATACCTAAAAATTCCAGGGAGGCTGAGATGAGAGGATTGTCATGAGTGCGAGACTAGCCTGAGCTACAGTGTGAATTTCAGATTAGCCTGGACTAGAGTAAGACTGTGTCAAACAAAGCAAAATAAAATCAATTAAAAATATAAGAGTTCATGTGTTTTAAGTCTTACATTAGATGGTTTTACACACACAAGCCTGTAATAGGATGATGGAGAGCTGGTCTTCAAGCAGGGGCCCTGGCACGCACCTAAATATCTTTATTGTAGCCTGAGTCATCTCGGATATTCTGCCTACCAATATAACAACAACATAGCAGGCCTATAAAATAAAATTAAAAATAATGGTGAAAATAATCACTTGTGAAAATAATATGTAATTAAAAATTTTAGGTAAATCCTATATTTATCAGGTGAAATTTTTCTAAGTTCCAACTTTTATTGTTGCTTTTTTTGGAACTAGTTTTATGTCAAAGTAATGATACTTTGGAAAAACAATTATGCTAAAATTCAGCCCATAGTGTGTTATCTATGCCAATTTTCCTCAGAACTCAGTGTCACTAGGCAACCTTAGAGAAAAATACATTATAAAATCATGGCTTTGATACTCTTTAAAAGAGGAATCTTTATGGTGTGTTTTCCAAACTTTTCAAACTAAAATATTTGGTCCATGGTTTAAAAAGTGAACCCATGGGGGAGGCAGAACCCAAGGATGATGTTCTGCCCAGGGAAAATGAATTACACATTGCTTACCTCAAGTCACTTAGACAATTCGAGAGTCACTTCCAACACATAACTCAGGAGCCCACCCAGCTGCTTGCCTCCTTGCATTAGCTGACATTTACCAGACTAATGATAAAGTGCCATAGTGTTTGCTGAAAAACTGTTTTTTACTTATATTCTTTTTGATAATTTCATACATATTGCATTTTTGTCTTATTACCCTCCAGTACTTAATCTATCCTTCTCCTCCTCCCACTCCTAGGTGCTAAATAAACTTCCCAAATAGTCCCTTACCTACTGTAGTGTGTGTGTTTGTTTCTTTGTGGTGGGGATTATTAATCAATTTGCAGTGGCTACATCACAAAAGAACATGATTCCAGCAGCCAGTAAGAGCCTAGAGCCCCTTTGGAAGGGATGACGTCTCCTTAGTCCATCTCTGTCCATACTTGAAAGTTGACTACCCACAACTGCTGTGAGTTCTTGGGTGCTAAGAGCAATGTTTCACAGAGAAGAAAACATGCTCCAGGACTCCTTTCTGGTTCTTATTTTCCTTTCCCGATATTCCTTGAGTCTTCAAGGGGATAACATAAATGTCCATTTAGGGCTGAGCATGGACTAATCACTTCTTATTCTCAGCACTCCTGCCAGGTAGGTAAAATTCAGCATTAACCTCTACTCATTTCAAAAGAAACTTCTGCTGTCATGATGTAGGCTGAGTAAAGTACTAATCTATGGGCATAAGCACAAATGTTCTATCAGTTTAGATTTAACAGTATGTTCTCCCCTAACTCGTATGACCTCTTTGAGGACAGGCTTGTGAGCAGGTGTATAATGCCAGGGATGGATTCCCTCCTTTGAATAGGGCCTCAAATCCAACTGAAAAGTGTTTAGTTCTCACCATGTAAGTGATGCAGTATTGCACCAGTGGGCACATCTTGCTGGCAGGTTGGTTGTTGAGTACCACATGGTCTACAATTGAGCAATCCTTTCATGATTTTTCTCTCTCTTTAAAATCTTGCCTGGCAGGTCTATTGGGAAGCACACAGGGTTCCCAATCAGGTAATATTATTGATGACTTTTGGGGCCCAGCAGCCTGTATAGCACCTTCTGGAACTATAAAAACTAGTCAGCAAGGAGCGAATATTTAGCATAGTTCTAGGTGGATTCCTTTGTCTTGCAATCAATCACATTGTCTTCAGCAATAGGGACCAAGCATGTACCTTTGTGGGAAATCAAGAACTGGTACAATAGCCAGATTTGCTCTAGGAACCTCCATGGCCTCTCTGAACCACAACTCAGAGGGAGATATGGCATCCAGCACTGGGATTCTCATTTAATAATCAATGACTTTGGGAGCAGCTTTATTAACCCATTAAAGGACTCTCATTAAAACAATTTATTTTGTGATATTTTAAATTAACTTAGAAAGCAGTAGGTTTCTGTATTTCTATACATGCTTGGTTTTGCTTATGCCTTCCCTCAGCCCCTTCTACTCCAATTCCCGCTTAAATCTTTCCCAAGGAAAAGCTTTTTCATGTACCAGTTTTGTTAATTTTTAAAATGAAAATGTTAACTGAACTTTAGGAAAATATCACACATTTTGGGTTAAAAGTTCATAATGAAAAATGTCCATTTCTTGTCAAACTTCATTAAGTATTGCTCCTCAGAATGAATAACTTGTAACAACATTTAGCTCCTTTCCCGATTTCTAATTATGAGGACGTTATTAATATGTTAATAATCTATTTAATATATTATCTATTTTCATTTTATAGCAGATAAATACCAATATCAACTACTATCTGCATATCATCTTGTCTTCTCTCCTCTATGCTCTATTTTTTTCTTCTATAATAAATGACCTCATCAATGTTTTCCAAATATTAATACTGAGTCAATATGCAAATCAGTACATCAAAATTATACTATATGCATACTGCATAAGCAAAAAAGGAACAGAAAAGTCTCATTAAAAGTCACTACATATTTCACTATACCTAATACAATGTTTTCTGGTTTATATTAAAACTGTTTCAAAAGACTAGAGCCCGAGCACATACCTGTCCATGGAATCCTACCTACCCAGTAAAATTGTTAAAAAATAATTACATCACTGTAGAAAGTATTCCTGGAAAGACCGACTTCATACTGTGTCATCTTTAGGCAACTTGCATTTCCATGTCAGTGGAATAAAGTCCGATTGAAACAAGCTACTCTTTCTCCTCTCCTCTTCTCTCCTCTCCTCTCTCTTCTCCTTTCCTCTCTTGTTCCCTTCCCTCCTGTCCCCTTCCCTTCCCTCATCTCCTCTCCCTTCCCTTCTTCTTCCCTCTTCCCTCTTCAGGCTTCATGCCATTAACAGGAGGAAATACAAGAAGTGTGTTAGGACTCTAAGGAGTGAAGCAACATATTGAAAGAAAGTGATTTGTGATACATGTCTGAGGATATAATCAACAGACTTGAACTCTGCTCAGCAAACTGTGCATCATTATCCTATTAATACTTTTAAGAGCATCAGCAAACTCCTGAGAGCCTAATAGATATTATAAGTGTTCAAGGAAAACACAACACTAGGTATCTGACAAGTGCACTGCAAACGTGAGGTAATTCACAGGTTCAACCACAGTGTCTAAATGCACATTCATCTTTGTATTGAGAGAATCAAGCCTCCCTAGGTTTCCTGTGGTTGCACGATAAAGACCAAAGCTCATGTGAAAATCAATGCAGAACAGGAAATGAGTGTGTGAGTGTTTGATCAGATTTAAGGCCTTGAGAAACTGCACAGTGCCAGACAGGTGCTCACATCCAATTTATGGTTACTTATTTTGCACCTTTGATTTATTTTTCCCTAAAGCCTACTAAGCTGTTAGGACATAAATACATAGTAAGTTGTTTGGATTTAACTACTAAATAAATGGAACTGCTAGTGATATCTCTTGGCCTAGAGTGTGCAAAAAAATATTTACAAAAACGCAGAGTATTGTGATTTCAAACTTTTGGGATTTGCCCAAGCTTTGCAAGAAGAGGAGCTGGCTTAAATCATTATTTTATAGGATGACTTCCATTCTCTTGACCAATGAATCTTGGGAGATCAGGAGGCCAGAAACCAGATTTTGAAATTCATTTGTCCCTTTTAAATTCTGTTGACATTTTAAAAAGATGAATGTGCATTTAGACACTGGACTTTCAATGATTTTAAGGCCTGTGTTTTCTTAGTATAGCAAACATGTGAATTCAAAAAACATTGGAAAGAGAATGAAGAATAAATTTTTTGGTGAATTTTGAATATTTATATATTTACCATTTAAATTTATTAATGTGAAATTTGGAACTTAGTAATTTCTTTTATGAGACAATGTCCCACTCTGTAGCCCAGGCTGGCATCAAGCTTATGGTTCTTCCTCAGCCTTCTAAATCTTGGCATTAGGGTGCTCCCCCATACCTGACTAGCTCATTACTAATTTCTAGGAATGAAAAGTTAAAACATTAAACATCATGAAATACCATGAAACTGAACCTGAACTGCCTCCTAAGAAAGACAGCTTTTAAAGCACATTGAGACAACTTTTTAAATATTACCACCTGTTCCTGTGGATTTATTTGCTTCCAGGTGCAACATTTGCTCTTGGTAATGTAGATTTGTGTAAAATTTAGCACCTCACAGACTTTATTTTCATGTACTATAGACACTCTACTAATGACCTGGGTGTAATTCATCACATTATGGAGGGATACCGGCAGTACAACTGAAACATAGCAGCCACAGTGAATAAAAATGGCACAGAAGGCCAGTGCAGAAAGGTCATTTCTTAGCTTCATGTGTGCCTACAATCACATGTTCTTGTAAGATGCTAAAGTGAAGTAGCCATAAATCTTTCTAAATAGTGTCAAGTCAGTTTTGTTAATTAAAGCACATTTTTAATTCTGATTAAAAATAACTCCAATATTTTAATTAGAGATAATTTGTTTAAGCTGTATTTTTCTCTCCATAAATATTATATAAATGAAAGTACAAATAATGTATATCTAATATTAAGCTTTTGCATGATAAATGACCTTTAAATTCTGCTTATGAGTGAGGTAATTTATCTTTCTTATTTATGGAACTTCATATAGGCTCATCCATATATCACATATAATTCCTTACTTATTCCTTCTTATTTTTGTCCTTATTTAATTATGTAGGGAAAATGCTTTGACATAATTTCCATAACTGACTGGAACTCACTAACTTGGAATATACTTGAACTTGTGAACCTCCTGCTTCTGCCTCCAAGTGAAAGGGTCATAGGTGTGTATCTGCATCTTTGAATTACTCATATTCTTATACATAATGTTTAAGTCATATGATTTTCTTTTGCCATGATTAATGAATAGATATAATTGTAACATTTTTTGTCAAGACAATTTTCCTTTGCTTGTTGCAGTCAGCTTCAAGTTTCTGGGATAAATATCCTACCAGAAGCATCTTATAGGAGGAAAGGGTTTATTTCAGACTTACAGAGTCCAGGAGAAACACCGCCAATGGCATAAGAAGTTGGTTCAGTTGTATAGATGCATAGCAATGAGACTCCATCAAACATCCAGCAATTACCAAAGGCCAGCAAACATGAATGACCAGAGCTCCAAATTGCTCTCCACATACATTAGGCTGGACTTAAGATCCAACCCCAAACACAAGTTAGAGCTGGACTCTGAAATGTGGCCCCCACAACAAACCTCTTTCTTCCCCAGTAAGTGTTGGCTAATGGAGACTCATGATTCAAGGCTGAGTCTATGGAACCACATATTTAAATCACTAAAAAGCCAAATCCTGCACCCAGACTAGTTTTGGAATGTTTCATCATTAGTATAACTTATGATGAAAGATTACAGTGATACATTAGCAAGAAACAAAAACAGTCATTAAGTTTCAATAATGTCATTAGCATAGCATTTAAAAATACTTTTAAAAAAACATATGGTATGAAATGCACAGAAAATATTTTGGTTTCTCTGGATAAAGTAGCTTCCTTTAGTCCTCCTCCTCCTCCTCATTCTCCTCCTCCTCCTAATTCTCCTACTATTCCTTCTCAGAAGGTAATTACATGTAATTACCTACATGTCATTAAACATAGGGGAGGAGGGATAGATATTAGCCATCATGATGATTTTATTGTAACAGATATGAATATTGTTATATGAATAAAAAATTATTCTCTGGTCATCTACATGTGATTTATTTACATACTATGTTCAAATTTTAAGTTTAATGCATTTTTTATATCTTCCATGCCTTCATTTTCTAAGTTAACTGCTAGTTTACAGGTGTCAAGCTGTAGCTAACAGCAACCGTTATCAATAAAAATTATGGCCCCAATAAAATCAATGCAACAGTCAGTGTCTGCACCAGGGTCATGTGATAGTAGTTACCGCCATGCTGTGGCCAATTCTCCTATTACTGGCAGCATCATAAGTGTCCCTCTGCTGCATGCAGCTTCTTTGGCTAATAGTGATCCGTCTTCCAGGAGCTGCTAATAAATATTTATTCATTGTGAAATTGTAAATGGATAGAAACAAAGACTACAGTTGGCATTATTGAAGTGTCTAAAAATTTTGCAAGAATATTTAGGAGGTACATGATCCTTTAATGTATGGCCTGTAGTTGAAATGTGTTTTCTCAAATAGAGAGTCTTTATCACTGCAGCAAGGGTCCTGCGTGAAAGCTTATGATTTCAGGGAGAACGAAGTAAGGAAAGGGCTTTTGGTGCATCTGCAGAGGCAGCAAGAATCCTTGAGGAATGGGTCTCTATCCACCAGGAGACTTCATATACTCACCACTTTCTTTTAGTCTGATATATGGGCAGTTCCTTTTAACACTCTTATTTTTGGCTCCAATAACAGATTACTCTGCCAGAAATAAGGCCACAACTCAGTGTTGCCAAATGGGTGATGCTCTCCTGAGTCTTAGAGAGGATGGAAGCCTGTTTTTAATATAATTCATGTCTGAGGTGAGTTAGAGATACCCTTGAACTTTCAGGCAAGCGTAAGCACACACACACACACACACACACACACACACACACACACACACACAATAGGAAGGACTATAATGGTATGCAACAATTATTTGAAGTAGAAAAACTGTAGCTTACCTTTAATTATGGCAGATTAAAGAATACAGTGCAACGTATGTCTCAAAATAAAGCAAACTGAATGGAAGGAATAAAATGAAAGGTTTAGGACAATTTAGTATGAAAACCATTTTATAGTTCAAACAGCAGAACACATCCACAGCTCAGAGGTTTATAAAGAAGTCAGGCCCTATATCCAAACTCTTCTATTTATTCAAACATTTTAATTGAACATTTGTCAACAAGGTGAATTTTATACTGCTTGAGCAGTTAGTGTACAATTCTCCTGGATTTCTTTTCCTTTCTTGAACAGTGAGATTGCTAACAGGAGTACAGACTTTTTGGTATAATTTTGACTATATTATTTCAGTCAAATCGTTAAAATAATCGTCTACATTTCAAATTCAATTCTATTCCTTACAAGTTATGAAGTTTTCTAATAATGCTGTCCAAGAAATACTGAGGCTGAAGAACATTTCTGTGCCCTACTTCTTTGAATTAGGATCTGAAATAAACTGATTGTGATGCCTGTGAGTCCGGGAGAAGTTTTTCTGATCTCACCCTCTCAAACTTCATAAACTACAGTGATAAGATGAGCAGTTAGGAGCTAGATGCATAAAACAAAATTGTGTATCTGAATTCCATGAAGAGCATGTCATAATAGACTTGGACACATGTGCTTCAAAATTTCAAACTCTAGCTGAGGCCACAGGAGAACTGTTTAGAGATTGCTTCACATGGGGTGGAGTTCTTAAGTGGATTCAAGGCATGTGTTGTGTATTGTCTAAAGAATGTGGAAATATGAATGTAATAGCACATAGTGGTCTAAAGTGGAATAGTAAGTGTGAGTTCCTGGAAGATCAGAATTGTTTCTTATTCTTACATGCACACATCTGGCATAGAAAAATTCCTGATCAACTGTCCTTACGGAAACTATACCATTTAATTAAGTTGAATTATATCACTTTACCACACGGTAAAAATAATATATTACAATCCAATGGCTGTTAGAGTAGCATGCATTAAGAATCTCTTGGTAAGTTTGATATAACATTCTTTTATCTTCTCTTTGAAACATTCTCATTCTCTATGGCACATGCTAATGTTTAAACTTGGAATAAATTAATAGTGCAAATTAATGAAGTAGTAAAGAGAAAAAGAGGAAAATATAAATCAATCTTAAAAACAACAACAACAATAAAACCACCTAATGATTGAGAAGAAAATGGAGCATGATTCCTAGAAGCCAAACAAAAAAATTTGATTGTGATGAGACATGAATATAGTGATATTGATATTGATGAAGAAATGGCACCAGAAGAGGCTCATGGGATAAAGTCCCTGCTATGCAAGCATGAGGGCTGGTCTTTGAATCTCCAGAACCCACATAATTTCTGGTCATGGTGAGCTGCTTGTTATCCTGGCACTTGGCAGACACAGGAATCTCTTAGGAAAGCTGGCTAGCTAGAATCACCAAATTGGTGAACTCAATGTTCAAGTGAGACTCTCTCTCAGAAAATAAAGTGGAGAAAAATTGAGGGAGATATCTGATGTCAATCGCTGGTCTCCACATTCACATGTACACATGCCCAAACATATGTGAACATGCATACACACATGCACAGACAGCCACATACTCATACACACATGAAAAAGAATACATGAACAAATGACAATGTCTAAATAAGGTCATCATATAACTAACCATCATAACTAGATTTTTCTTGATATTTTACACTAATTCCAAAAACTAACATAAAATGTGACTTTATTCTTGCTGCTGAGGAAATAATTTCCATCTTAATTCTTTCAGTTTAATCTTTCACCACTCATGTAGTGCCAAACCCAGCTTAAAAAAAAAACACAGGGCTAACAGAAAAAAAAAATGTTAGAAGTACACAGCAAAATCTCACTTTCATCATTAAATTCTCAAAGACACCCTCAGGACTCACTTTTTTATCATTGAATTTGGCATATTTTTTTTTGTTTTTTTAAAACTTTTTATTGATAGTTTCCATAATTATAGACAATAAGCCATTATGATTACCTTCCTCACCACCCTTCCTCGTATCTCTTCTCCTTCTCAATTAGTGTCTATTTTGTTTCAGTGTCATTACCTTTTCCTCCCATTATGTGTAGTTATTATCCGGCACTGGGAAGTCATGAATATCAAGGCCATTTTGTTCCTGGAAGCTTGCGTTGTAAACCAAAACAGAGAGTAGCCTTATTATATGAGTATGCTCATTTTTTACATAGATAAAATGTTTTTATTGATTTAAAAATATTTTTTCATATTTCTTCTAAGACAGTTTCATGGGCATAATGCATTTAGCCAGAAAACAGCAGGTGTTAGTCACCTAGAATCATGACCTCCCTGATCATAGGCTTTTGACTAGTTCTTCAGTACCAGGCATGTATTCCCTCTTGTGGAGCTGGCCTCCAGTACCATTCCAGAGCAATTGGTTACCCCTAACACACAACAGGCTTACCAATATTGCCCCAGTTGGCACATTTGACCTGGCTGGCCCATCTTAAGGCTTGCAAGGTCCACTGCTGTTCACCAGTGTTGATGACTTCTCTCCCCCATAGGACTGCATGCAGCCATAGCTTTTACAAGGTTTCTGTCATTTGGTTAACAGGGAGGAGTTTTCCAGCTCAGCTCCAGCTTGATTTCTCAGTGACCTGACAACCCAAGCATATGTGGTCTTCAGCAATAGGGTCTTACCATCTCATTCTTGTGGGCAATCAAGAGCCTTGGCAATGACCTGCTTTGTTTTGAAAGCCTCAGGAGCCTCCCTGGCCAACAGCTCACTGGAAGGTATCCCATTCCGGACACTGAAGTTTTTCTAGTAACAATCTATGGCTACTGGGTATGCTGTTATATGAGAGAGGCATTTGGCTTTCTGGGCCTGGACTACCACACTTAGCATAATCCTTTTCAGATCCATCCATTTCCCTGCAAATTTAACAATTTCATTTTTTCTTTACCACTGAAGAGTTCTCTATTGTATAAATGAACCCCCTTTAAAATACCCAGTCTACAAACTTGATGAAGATTATCTGACAGAATGTAAATCTTTCATGACTTGTTTAGCTTAAACATTATGTGACTTGACTCCATTGAGTACATGGAGAGTTAATTTTGCAGACACTGTAGGAGAATATTTCCTATGGAGTTCAGCTTTATCCTGATATTGGCTGCTTTTAGCAAGTCTTCATAATTCCTGACACACCAAATATAATCTTCCAGGACAGCATGCTGTGAGCTGCTGCAAGTGTGGCAGGCATTTTAGCAATTGAACAAACTGTTTTAGAATATGAGTAACTGCTGTGTTTTATTATTATTATTATTATTATTATTATTATTATTATTATTATTTATTTTTATTGTCCATAATGAGTTACAATATTTAGTGGGCAAACAATGAGTTGTTATCCCCAATTCCCCAATGCCCCCCATCCCCAATAGCTGGATGTCCTCCTCTGTGGGTCGTCTGGATCAGTCTTTGGGGCAGGGGACCATGGATAGCCTAGTATTCAGCCTGGTTCTCCTGGCCCAAATGTGTTATTACTGAGGGGTGCACTCAATGTTTCTCACAAAAATTTACTCAGTCAGTAAATAGCTCACCCACATGGATGTGTGTTATGCTGTATTTGGCAACATTAGTTTAGATGAAAATGGTTTATGATAAATTTTATAGTCAGTAATTTCATATAATTGCTTTTGATTAAAAGTTCCTAGTTATAAAAAAGAAATAGCATTCCTTTCTGCATACTGACTTAATATATATGTTCTAATTATAATTTAGGAATTAATGCTGGCTGCCTTACTTGGATTTATAGCTGATGCTGCCTAGAAATGCATGTACCCCAACAGAAGTATACTGATGTCAGATACTAGATTGCAGAGTGAAGTAAAATTAATAGAAAAATTACCACTGAATAGAGATGTACATTCAACTGGTTTTATGCATGCATCCAGTAGAGGAAAATGGTTTAAATTATTGATTCTTATCACTTATGAAGACTATAAATCATAAAAATTGAACAACTTCAAACCTCAGAATCTACCTGTGACCAATTAGTAATAAAGGAGATCTTTTTTGAGGAAATCATCATTTTTTAGACAGAGCAGTAGTGTAATTCAGTTATCTGACACTTGGAAGAGAATGAACAGAAAGGCTGGGGCAGATGCACTCAGGATTCCGAATGAGGAAGAGTTGAAAGAAAAGGAAGAGAAAAAGGTTCATGTGTTCCTGCCATACTTATCTCAATATGTAATATATATGTACTTTTATGTTTTTATTGACATTACTTTATCTTTACAAACCCTGGATCTGTGTGTGTGTGTGTGTGTGTGTGTGTGTGTGTGTGTGTGTGTGTAAAACAACCTTCACATATTTTTAGAAATAGACCTCTGGTTGGGCCATAGCTCACTATAGCAGCTCAAACTTTAAGAATGAATTCAGTAAGCTGAAGCAAGCAGCATCCTTTGAGGTGGGTTCATTGAATAAGATGGAAGAAAGCGTCAAGAGTCAGGTCCTATCTTCACTCCTTGCTGCATCCAGTTTTAGGTCATATAGATGTGTGAGGATAAGCTAGGTGGAAAGGTTTCTCCTTTATCAATATAATAAGTGGATATATTTCCCGCCTTGAAAACCACACTTGAAAAAAATCATAATATTGTTCCGCCCTAGGCTGCCTTGGATATTAAGTCAGCATAATTTAGATTGAATAAGTTTCAGGAAGATTGAACTAATACATGTGAAGGAAGCAATTGTTTCCAATCCATGATATGTGAACAACAACATAACAAGGCATAATACTAAGGAGGTGAGAGATACTAGCACATAATTGTATGCGCTCAACTCAAGCATTCCTCACATACCAGCTGATTAACCTCACTGCAACAAGCATGGTTTTATTATGTTTAAAACAGTAATAGAAAAATGCCATGTCACTAATCTATTTATTGAGTTAACATTAGAAAATAATAATAAAATGTTATGTTTTACAAGCTACTTGCTTTTACTATAATACCTAAGTGTTGTACCTTAAAAATATTTACAGGTCAGTTTTTACTTATGAGAAAAGTGAGTTAAAAAGTCTTTTCTGGGTTTTGGAATTAGTATTCAAAGCAGAGAAACTGACATATTCATAAAAGATGAATGTATCAGCAAAAGCATTTACAAGTCAAATGATTCCATATCTCATTTGCTGCTTTAGAAACCTGAAGCAGCCCACTATGTTTGACCTCAGAGGCATTCTTCATTTATTTATTTATTTATTTATTTATTTATTTACAAATGTCCTCCATTTATTTTTTTTTCTTTTGTCCCTTTGCTAATATCCCCAATCTACACATCAAAACTGACACTTTCCATTCCCACCCTTAACCTAGACACGTGAATGCTTCCTTAAGTATCCACTTGGGCTTGATGGATGGCTTCATAAAATAGTTGATACATACTTTATGTATTTCATTCTGGCCTTTCCAATGTCACCCTAATAAAGAAATAATGTAGCCCACTGTAATAATAATGTCTATTGAGAGTTTCCAGAGGATGAAGACAATATTTATGTGTATTCTTATTGAAACTTTAGATTTTGCAAATATGAAACTATCAACCACCTAGTGGAGTGTATATATATGTATAATTTTGACTGGCAATGAGTACCATGTCCTACCACTGGAGCTGAAGTTGCTCTGGTTTGCTGTACAACTCTGGTCCATCTGTTTAACAGTGACCCACGTGGTTCTTCAGGCAATGGACTGCAGAAATTTATGTAAGGGCATGGGTAGTTCTGGTTTTGTAATCAGATTTTATGTTAGTTTCAAAATAAAGAGTGTTTTTAAAACAGTAAAAAAAAAATCTCTATGTATTAAAAAAAGTCAGTAATTCATTTGAAAATTAATGTTCATGACTTTATGCACATTTTTCTGAGAGCAATTTTGACTCAGAGCATGTTTAGTAAATTAATAACTGGGGGAGATTTTTCCTAAGGCAAAATGTCTGTGAGAACTCAGATACTCTATTGAGAGAGAAAGAACATCTTGAAAATGGATCCTCACTGCCATTTAGTGTACTTGGCCTATTCATATTGACTATTAATTTACACCTCCTGGCTTTTTCCATATTTTCCACTTTTGTTAGGTGCAAATTAGCCAACACCTGGGCTTCAAAGCAGTGGACAATCAAGAATTTGAAATTAATGCCAACACATATTTAGCACATGAGAAGCTATGTTTTTGTTGTTAAGTTCTGAACCCTACAATATAAATTTAGGTATAAATTGATGGGATCATTGCAAACCATGTGCTAAGCTTTTATAAAAATGTTCACAGAGTGATTCAACAGAGCTCTCTTTGCTTTGGAAGAAAAGATTTCTTCATGCCAGTGTTATAACAGGACTCCTGCCTCAAATTATATTGCCTTTGCAATACATGACTCATTTTTGCACCACTATATTTTTGCTATGGCCAATAGTCTGAAATTAATGCATAAAGTCACAACTAATGGGAAATTATGTTTTTGAGTGAGCTATAAGTCAGCAAAATAATGAAGTCACTTCATTCAATTATTTAAAGTAATTATTTGATTTATATCCTAAATTTAGAAACTCTTTGATATTAAAGATGCTCTAATTATTTTATTTGTAGAAAAATTTAACCAATTTAACTGAATTTTTTATTTTCTAACCATAATGAATATATTTACATGTATAGTCTAATAATTCTTTTACAAATTATCGTAGTCAGCCACACACCGCTGGGATGAATCTTCAAACCAGGCACAATTTGGAGGAGGAGAGTATTTATTGAAACTACAGATTGAGGGAAAGTTCCTTAACAGTGAAAGAGGCTGGCCCTCTTTCACAGGTCTGAGCACAGAGAAAAACCCATCACCAACACCATGCACACAGAACAGCAAGCAGGCAGGAGAGGCAAGGAGATAATTTATTCCCCTTTATATAGCCTTAGGGTGGGGTCTTACAATATTCCCCAGACTTAATGGCTTCCAGAGTCTCTGGAATTTCCTTCCTGCATGGCCTGCAAAAGAAAGGAGGTTTACTTCCAGCTTCTTTGAGCTTCTTTACATCCTGCCCCTTGCTGAGAGGCTGCCTTCCTGTAAACATCCTCAGAGACCTACCCAAGATAATTAAAAAGATCCAAGTTGACAACAAAACCTAACCATCACACAAATGAAAATAAATTCATAATTCACAATACAAGTTCGAAGAGAGTGGACCAAGGTAAAGTGTCATAAGGATGAGACCTATAAAATATTATTATGCATGTGCCACTTTGAGCCTAGTTTTATGAGAGTACTTGGGAATCAAATCCATTCCATCAGTTTTGGCAAGTCATGTAGGTGTCCTTGAAAAAAATATATCATTCTCCCTTCAAAAGGCACCATTCTGTTTTCTACTCCAGCATGTTCTATGTCTTGTCTGATTGATAACATGATTGATAACATTCCCAGATAGTCATATAAAAATGAAAAGGAAAGTATGCATAATTTTCCCATAGGGATTTTGTGCTTTTTCTTACATTTATGACCGATATCATGTTCTGCAACTACTAGGGACAAATTGGGACAGGCTAAAACTGTGTTTCAGTCTTATCAAAAACATTTTACCAGCATTACTTTGCAGCTAAGCTCCATGACTCTTCACTGGTGTGAATGTCATCTTCCTCCTCACACCACCACAAAAATCAAAATACTATTCTAAGAACAATTGTTATTGCAAGATAGTGTTCTGCCTTGTCCATATTCACTTGCTTCCTCACTAATGTAAACTCATGAGGTAGACTCTATAATCATATCATTTCTTTATGATAAATGAGAAAGATGATGCCTAGAGAGTGTCAGTGATTTCTCCCAGTCTTCATAGCTGGAGCCCAGCCATTTGAGTCTAGCACTTCCCCCTCACCACTCCAGGACATCTCAAGACACCCTGGTAGCAGGTGCTCAGATTTCTGACCAGCTAATGACTTAAGCAGCTCAGTAGCTGCAGCTGTTTTTCTGTCCCCAGTATGGGAATGGGATCAGAATCCTTTCTGGAGGTTCTTTTAGCAACCACTGGGCTTCAGTTCCTTTCCCTCAAGAAACTGACTGACATGGTTACACCTGGATTTATGTCTGGAAAATCCACCAAGGTAATTTTGCTGTAAATACTTGAAGACAAATATAGAGATGATATGATTACAAAAATAGACATAAATATTTTAAAAAATCATATATTTTCAGTGAAATATTCCTCTTTATTTCATTTCTTCATTTTGTTGTGTTCAGTCATGTATCCCTACAAACTAGTGTGCTCATAAGGTGTGAGAAAAGATAAACTCATGCATGATAAACTATATATAAATTATTAATATAGTCTTGATTACACAATGAACCTTTAGCTATGATTTCAGTGGTCTATACTGAACCTGGAAAACAGATTACTTTGTTTTTTTAAACTTTATGAAATCAAAATGACCAATATTATACATTAATTTATTTAAGTATATTTGACATAAGTGAAAAAGAAACTCAATAACCAAGCAGCAAATAGCAATTTCTGAATTGTAGTTATATTTACAGTGAGATAGAAAGAAAGGAAGGATAAATAAAAACTATAAAAGGGATAAATAGATGTGAATTACAAAATATGTTTGTGTATGTGTTTGCTTTATGTTTGGGTTCAAATATGAGTTATCGAGTGTCCAGTATTTTGCAATAACAAATTAAGTGGTTAATACAAGCAAACTGAACAATTTGTTATTTAAACATACTCATATTAAATATTTTCATGTCTTGCACATGACAATGAAATGCATGTGTTAAACCTCAAGCATATTTTGCTTGTGTCCTTTGGAAGCCTTAGATTTCAAACCTTTTTTTATGTCCTACTCTAGTGCTTTCCATGTGCTGAGTACAAAACTGGCTCTTAGATTTGGTACTTGACTAACGTGCAATTAAGTAAGGTCCCTTTGAAAAGGAAAATATGTATTTTTTTCTGTGTCATCAATGACTCATCAGACACAATTAGTTAAAACAGCACTTGATGTTTAGAATAATGAAAAGATGCTGAGATTTATAGTCACTTATCATTGATCCCAGCACTTGGGAGGCAGAGATAAAAACATCACCATGAGATCAAGGCTGAAAAAAAAATTCTGATAAAGTGTTAAGAACAAAAAGAAACCATGTGGACTGCTCATATAATAAAAAAATGAAATAACAAGTTTCCACACTTTACTAATATCATGTGAAACATAGTAAATTATATTATTTTACACACAAAAATAAATTTATATTTTGGTACGTGGAAACATCTTCTGGGAAAATTAGGGCCATACTTAGCTTAGTTAATGTGAACACAATTAGTTCTTTAATTCCCAAATCCCATGATTCTCCTCATTTTCTGTTTTCTAGTCCTTTTGCTCTGAACAATACTTAAGTAATATTAGTGTATTTGTCCTAGAAATTCCAGATATGTGTCAATACCTATATAAGGACAGGGAAAAATTCAATCCCTTCAAGAAACACTGCTAAGGCTACATTGGTTTGGATATCTCTCATTAAAACTTGACATCATAGTTATCAGATGACTGATGATTGGGTTGATATTAACAAGATTTTAGGACTCTGAAGATTTTAATTGAAATTCTTGACTTCTGATCAAATTGGATACACTTCAGCAATTTTTTCTTGTATAACTTAGTATCAGCTTTCTCTTATACATTTAATTAAAACTTTGCTTCTCTATTTTAAGATCCCATTCCTTTCTTTAATCAAAATAATGGTAATTACTGAAAAATCTATCAAGACTGCCCTTAGGAATACATGAAGGCAGTGATTTTCTGCAACAATCATTTATTAATACCTTAAATACAAACATTAAGTGTATGCACGCACATACATCAACAACTTAGTAAAAACCTTTAAATTTTTGCAAGGCATAACATTACATAGAGGACATGCCACAGGCAAAATGTGGTTTCTATTTCTTTCCATTTTTTGATTTTCTCTTTATATTCGGTCTTTCAAATCTCTTTTCACCTCTTCCTTGACTCCGAGCCTCAGATTCTCTGTTTTTGCCAGCTAATCACACATATCCATTTGCGCTAATATTTCATCGATGGTAACTCTCCAAGTTTCCTGCCATTCCAGTTAATAAATTCAATAAAATTTTTATGTTCTCCCTTCAGTAATCCAAATAAAAATTAATAGTGAGAATTTCAAGCATTGTTCTAACCAGCAAATAAGAGAATTAAGACAATAATGCATTGATTATATGATGGGAACGAGAAAATAATGCTATCTTTGTTTCTTTGGAAGAGAATTCTGAGACTGAAACAAAGATAGCATCCTCTAAATGCAATTTCTCATCTCAGGGGGAAGAAAACATGGTAATAAAACATGGCCCACTTGGTAAATGACTCTGTCCAGTTAGTGCTCAGCAAAGTAAAGAAAGTGATAAGGCAGACTGTACTCCCAACTGATATAGCCTGGTTTTAGAATACAGAAATACGAAAAGAACAGTCAGGGGTTAGCAATACAAATATGGAGGTTATCAACCTGTAAAAGTAATAGTCAGTGAGGACCAGCATCAGCTGAATCATCCAACAGGAGAGCAGGGAAGCTCTTGATAGTCTCTTCACGGAGAGATGTTTTATGTTCAGAACTCACGGAATAAAATGGTCCTGTGGCCCCTTTTATTTTTATTTTTTGATTAGGCTATGCTTAACTTCTAGCATCTTTTAAAATAAGTTGGTTTATTACAGGCCTATCTGAAACAGGCTCCCTTAAGTGAAATAGCAGAATGGAGAGTTCCATGACTCAGAAAGTCAATGACATTATTTTTCCGTGAAATTTTTTATGCCTCTTATAACAAAGAAATGACATTGTCTGGCCATGTTATTTCTAGATATGTTTTCATGATATTGAAATTATGCCTTTACATATACTTTGAATAAATACATTATCTGAAGTAATATAAATGAAATAGATGTGAAATTGGAATAATAGGCACTGTGGCCTTTTTCGGTTTTTCTTTCTTCATCATATATCAGACAGAATTTTAATAACATGGGTCTGTTTTCAAAAGACCTCTCTTTCTCAATGTCTATGATGTGTAGAGTTTAATTATGAATAAATTTTATTTTTATAGCTGCGCATATAGAAAGCACTTTGCCATACATTTTACTAATATATAATGAAGCACTGGACATAGGGCTTTTAATTCAAAAGCTCATTTCTCCGCAAGCTTTGCATACTTGTTACAGATGCTTAGGTGTTCAAAGTTAAAGGGGAAAGGTACAAAATGACAAAGGAAATCAGGAAGGAGTCCAAATACAAAGAACTCAACCCTGGAAATCTGTCACTTCAGAATGGTGGATCACAGCAGAATCACACAATGAATGTAATTCTAATAATGGAGAATTGTTTATAGAAAATCATAGTATACGGGCATACATATGTACACATATATTACAATATGTATATTTGGAATAGACATATCATAGTATATTGTTTAGTACTCTTCACTAACTGTGACAGAGAATATGCATTGAATATTCCCAATATATGTGCTTGTCATATCATATCACTATCTACTACAGGGAAGTGATTAACCATATCTTAATCAGCTCAGTTTTGACTAAGTCCAAAGCCTACTTAAGATATTAAACAAAACTAATGAAACAGCTATACTTTTCTACATCATCCCGGATTTCACCTGACCTCATAGTAACCCTCCAAGCTAACTCATGTACATAGTCTTCATGCTATGGCACTCATGGTAAAGTAGTTACAAATCAAAAGTTTACAGAAAATGAAACTCTCAGGTACTTTTTATGGCATGCCAAGCAAGGTTATGCATGTAGTTACTATTAATTCTTAATTCCTCATTTTATAGCATGCTGAAATAGTTCATGCTTGCATCCTATGAAACAAAATGAAATCTATTTGCCAGCCAAATCCTAAGTGCTATGTTTGTTCTATGTCCACCAATTCTTATGATTTGCCCAGGTTTGAATTTTCCAGAATGTGAAAATTTCAATATTAAAGAAAATCATTAACAAACAAAAAATAAATAATCCACTATACATATTTTGGACAGAGTCTCTTAAAGGAGAGGGTAACCAAATAATTACATAAAGATGGCTATTATGCTCGTGATTAATTTACAGAAAATAGAATGAAAGAATTATATTCAAAGAGTAATAAAAATCCAAACACAAAGTCATTAATAAGAGATGCCAGGGTACAATCACTGCATGCACTCTCATAGACATTACACATGAGGGAGAGAATCTGCCAGGCCAGAGATAATCTGCCCCAGATTATCATAATAAAACTAGAAAAGCAATAGTGAAGGAAAGGCTGCAGTATGGAGAAAATACTCAGGATAGATTTCATGATGCTTCATAAAAAACAAGCCAGAACAAATTTATGAAGTTTGAAATTGTGATAGGAATTTTTCATATACCTAGCATAAAACAAAGGCAATCAAGAGAGGAAAGCTGCAAAATGTAAAAATATATGGAAATTAGAGAACATATGCACGATCAATCAACACATCAAAAAATTAAAGAAATAAAAAAGGAAATAGAAATACATTTGAACAAATTAAAATGGAAAAAAATAACAATAAAACGTATGGTATAGCAAACTCTCATTGGATATACTAGCTTGGGCAGTTAGGCAGGAAAAAAATATAAAGAAAAATAAAGCTTATTGAAAAAAATAATAAAATCTGTTCTACAATTCCAGTGAAACCACAAAATAAATTGAGTAAAACTTGACATGTATATTCAGTTGGATTTCTATGTACAATCAATGAACTATCTGAAAGTAAATAATGTCATTAAAGTTGCACCCAAGTAAATGTAGTCAATGTGCTGAAATACCTATATGCTGAAACAATAAACCTTTGATGAAATAAAGAATTTATTCTATCAATATCACCCAAAGCAATCTACAAATACAAATGTTAATGGTATTTTTTCACATATTTTTTAAAATCCTAAAATTGATAAGGAATAATAAAATGCCTTCAATAAACCAATCAATTCTGTGAAAGAACAAATTATCAGGCATACCTCCTGACTTCAAGATAAATTACAAAGTCAAAGTAATCAAAACAGTACAGAACTCTGATAAAATTGGATCCCAAATCCGTTTAAAGAGGACCATCCAAAATAAATAAACTCAAGAATATTCATGCAACTGATATTTCATGACTATTAAGGAGACAAAATGAAAAAGTGACAGTTTGAACTAATGGGGTTGGGAATACTACATGTGGGGATGAAAA